>JADDOH010004652.1:0-268462 GCA_016648135.1 Agrypnia vestita
CAGTTAGCAGGAATTAGCAGAATTCGGATGAATGAACGAGATGAGCCCACTCATATTACGAAAAATATTTAATCATATTTTCTCTCTACCTGAGTTTTATAGAATTATTTTATTTTTTCACTACAGGTTTCGAGAGAATCGTAATCTAACAATGATTCTGTTCAAATATAAATAATTAAGTTAAAAAATTAATAATGGTAAGTACTAAAAAAAGAGCCGAAGTTACCGGTGTAATAGTGGTTGTGGTTGCAACTGGAATATTGAGAGAAGAGAAGAACCAAATTTATTAATCAATTAGAAAGACATACAGAAAAATCATTGTACTATTTCTACGTATGTTGTCATACAAAGCTGGTCAACACAACAACCTTCACAGCTACGAAGATCGACTTGCCTTTTTCAAGATGCACAAACTTGAGTCCCGACGGAAAATATCCGATCTCGTTGTGCTACACAAGATTCTCAGCGGAGCTATTGATTCTCTCTCTCTATCTGATATAAATTTGCATGTTAAACCCCGTATAAGGAACCCGGAGTTCTTCAGAATAAGCCAGCACACTAATAGTGTCGGTTACTTTTTTCCCATCACAGTGTTGTGTCGCACATATAATTTGTATTGTGCTGACCCTAACATTGGTGCTGATATTCTTGCAGATACCTTATCTTCGTTCAAGAACTCACTCATATACAACATACATTTTCTAAACGATGACCTGACCCTATAGATCCATTAAATCAATCATTCATTAAATACTAATCGCACTACATTCAAACGCTAAATATACAATACACATAAATGTACATGTAAAATATACTTAATTGCAAATATACATGTTACTATTGCCTGCCCAACATAACTTGGCGTGCGGCAGGATTGGAACTAAAACCCGCCCCGCCCGCACCCGGCGGTAACCCCTCGCCCTGTTATTCAGTACAATTTTGTATTTGCTCGGGAGCTGTGACATCTTGATTACCAATATACACTGAATTATTATGTCCAAAACATCCTAAACAGTCCGGGGTGGTGCAAGAACATGCGCCAATGAAGTATTAAAGTTTTGCGAAGCTGAAAAAGCAAATTATGGACCGATATTACCGTCTGACAGTTTGACAGATAGAGCGGCCGCCGCGGAGCGCGCTGTTACCCGACCAAATTTATATTGAAGGCTCTGACACTGGTCACCGGACATTCAGTACATTATGTAATAAATTTACAACCTGGCAACTTCTGTTTCGCGACAGTGGCGCCCTCCCTCGCACGCCAAGTTATCGTGGTGGCATTCTAGAGCGGGCCGAAGACACTTGTAATTGGGATAATGGTCATAGTCTTCACTATAATGTTTATTATCAGAGTATCATGTACTTATTTTTTTATTTAATATTAAAACTACATTTAAATCATAATACATTTGTCTATTACAATCTTCTTAGATACATTTTATTATATTGCTTTACCTCTCCAAAAATGAGACTTGCTCATGTGCTTGGTGAGGGGCTCACACTTTATTAGTTTATTTTGGATTTGGCTTATTTGTTCCTTAGCTATATGTCTTGTTACGCATTGTCAAATTGTATCGATCTAAAGTGTCGGTTTATATTTTTCTTTAATTGTTGTAAGTCATCGATTTTCTTAATATCTGTAGGTAGATTATTGAAGTTTTTTATGCCCAAGTATATGTAGTTTTGTTGACACACTTTGGTATTACATTTTGGGATTTTAAAATTATTTTTGAATCTTAATGATGTGTTTTTTTCAAATTTAGCAGTTATGTTTTCTTTATTTGTTGTATAATTGACGTTTTTTTGTAAATATTCTCTAATTTTGGAACTTGGAATCATGTACCTATTATCCTGTTAGTGTCTCTAATAAATAAAAATAAATAATAAATACAAATAAAAAAAATTAAAAATATATATTAAAAAATAAAAATCTGAATAAATTTTTTAAACATATCGATCAGACGTTTCGGCGTGTTTAACAATGCGGAAATTGCGCTAAAACATTTCCCAGTTGTGGCGTAAAAAAGTCCCTTCGTATTTCTAATTTCAAACCAAAACATTTCACCGGGAAATTATGGAGGTTTCACCCTTGCCCAGGGGGTGGTGGCGACCCTCCCCCTTCTCATCCCCTCCCTCTTCCGTCCCCTCCACCTGCCCCCTGCACGTGTCCGCCGCGCCACGTGTGCCGACATTCTTACTCACTTTGCATGCCTTTCCTTTCTTTCCAGCCCAGTTTACGTAACATTACTACCCGCGAGGTGTGCATGATCGGAGGAGGTGGAAGGTTGAGGCGGTAGGGGGCGTTCTACGGTACGCTTAACTGTGCCAATTTCTTCTCAGAACGATATAAATAGTTCGAGGACTTGCATGTATCCGGTGCCTAGAATCTCAGGGACTGAACCAAAGAAAATGGAATAATCCAAGAATATGGTCCCGTTGTTCATACAATGAAAATAAGTATTTCGCTATATAATTTAATGTCCTGTTAATTTAATCCAACTAAAATAATAGTAATCTAAATTAAACAAACCAATCCTAATAACCTAACCTAACCAAACCAAACCTAATAACCTAACCTTTCCTCATATATTGCCTATGAAATGTCAAAATATGCAGTGCATTGTTCGAAACTTTAAAGTGTAATATCTTATTAAATACTTACTATTTAAACGTAAATTATCTTTCATTTTGTTATTAGCACATTCAATAACATAGTGAAATACTCATTTTTGTTGTATATGCAATGGGACCATTATCTTGGATTTAGCCAAGAAAATATATCTCAGTGTAGTGAAGGATCAGCTCTGTACTAAGTACTACAATGAAGTACTTCATTGTACCGAAGTGCATACTTCACACGTTTGTTATTGAACTACACACTTGAAACTAGACGCTTTAAGGGGGAATACCTAACATAACCTAACCTTATCTAACATAGACATTTAAAAAAATCGATTTTTAAATTTTTGCATTTTCTCAAAGCTTGGTCTTAAAAATATCTGGTGAAAATTTCAAGCTAAATTTAAAAAAAAAAAAAAGTTATAGCTGATAATAGTGGCATTTCTTTGTTTATTTTCATATATTGCTAAATTTTCAATTTTAATTTTCAATTACTATTTACAATTACAATTTCAATTTTACTAGAAAACATGTTTGACCAAAATATCTCGGCAACCAATAAACCGGTCAACTTGAAATTTCTAGAGGTTATTCTGTACATAATTATCTGGTCTTTGTCGTGGGATTTTTTTTAAGTAACTAAGTTTTTTTTTATCGCCATATTAAACCCGAATTTTTCCCAAAAAATGGTATTTTAAATTCGAACGCCCGCCATTTTGTCAATAATCTATATTTTCAAATACCCTTGCGTCAAAGACTAAATTAACGTATCAATTTTGATAATGTTTTTGATTTTTTTTATTCTGATGATTACAGATGAAATGGGAGTGGTCACCGGAGAGGACCTTTTTTTTCGGCAGTCAATAAAACCCAAGAATTTTCCGTCAATGTTGAAATTTTTTTATAATTTTTTTTACACTTTTTTAAAAGTATGTACATTCATGTAAAAATGATACAAATACCATAATTTAAATTGGTTTTCTTAAAAAAAATCACAAAAATTACCCTTTTTCGTACTTCGTTGGTAGGTATTCCCCTTTTTAATTTTGAATTTCTTTAATTTCAATACTCTACTACGATTATTTATGGTAATCTACACCTTCCATTTTATTTTCAAGTGAACGAATTGTTTTAATTATAGATTTCTGTTTCGTAATTATTGAATTCGTGAACAATCTTTTCCAATATTATTAATATTAACATTAAATGTTCACAAAAGATGGGGTAACACCCACTTTAGACCCTGCCTCCTCTCACTCTCTTTCGGTAGATCCCTGATGGTTCATTAGGCTAATCAGTGCATGTTTGTCCCTGGCAAGACTAACACGCATGTGATCAATTATTGGTGGAAGTGTAACAATATAATGGTTGAGGTGTGTAGTGTTGTGAATGTAGTGGTGTAGTGTTGGTCCTGGCAAAGAGACGGGTACGTCTCGAAACCGGTAGACCTAAAATCTGGCAGTGGTTTTTACAAAGTTAACTAACAATATGTTATCTTTTCCAATCTTCAAGTTTGTGTTTACTGGGGTATTATGCCGTGTTGCTACGACCTTTGTTGTTACGATGTTTCAGGCCCAAAAGGTCGTAACAACACGGCATAATACCCCAGTAAACACAAACTTGAAGATTCTGAGTGGCCGTAAAAACCTAAGAACATTTTTATCTTTTCCAATTCAGTAATCTTTATTTACAAGTCATTCACTTTATCAGAACAGCGGTCGATAGACATAAGCGAGCATATTTATTTATTTTCAACAATATTAAAGCTTTAAAATGCGCCTTTATTAATATTACTGAATATTTAAATAAACACTGCAAAATATCTGGAGAAAGTTAATATAAAATATGTACATTCATATTAAAAAAGTTTCTTTGTAACGTGATGAAAAGTTGGCCTGCTCCGTTTTTACTTTCTGAAATATTCAAGAATGTATTCATCCAGAAAGTATTTTATTTGCATTTAGATATATGTACACTACGCTTAAGATACTCTCATTATTTATCTTCATCAGTGTTGCATAGCAACGTTAAATAAATAAGATCTACAATCATCATTTTCATATTCTGCTGGATGAAGAATCCTCTCTTCAGTTCTCCACAAATATTTACCACGTCACTCCCCACTGCTCCTATAATTTCATCTCTTTTTTATCATATTCATCTGAGCAGGCTCACTTTATGACAAAATAGTGCTTACTGGGATTCATATTATGCTCTTTATGATCATTGAACTCGTCGACCGATCATAAAATCGATATGTGTGGTAGAGACTACCAAAAGATAATTGCTTGAACAAGCACAAACCTACCAAAGAACTTGTATATTAACAAAATGTTAGTATATACATAACTCCTTACTGAGGTTTATATTCTACCGGCTTCGAAACGTGCCCGTCTCTTCGTCAAGACGACCACTACACTAGCAGATAAACAACACTACACACCACACTATAGTACTATTCACACAGTAACACCTTCACATAATTAATTAAGGAAAATAAAAAATAATCTTAGACAAAACTTTAACCCTTTTTACATTAAACAATTATTCTACACATATTTACACTTGGACTTATGACTCACTCAACTTATCACTAACATTGCACTTGATACTTTGTAGATACATAATTATTACCTTATGAAAACAAAGATTATTGACGAATTCAAAAAAATATTATAATTGTGTTCTATAACGCCATTCTGGGACAGGCGTAGCATAGTAGAGTGGCATAATCCACAAATCTAACAAAAAAAAAACCTATATATTGTAAACAAGGATTTTTTGAAATAAATAAATAAATGTGTGAAGGATTACCTAACATACACTGTTATTTACATGCTGGTGTGGTTGTTGACCGAAGAAACGGGTACGTCTCGAAACCGATAGACTAAAAATCTTAGTAAAAATGCCTGAGCACAAGGTTAATGAATTAAATATTAAGAACAACTTAATATTGCTTCTTCTTCTTCTTCTTCTTTTGGTGTCATGTCAGGTCCCCCCGACGTTGACTATCACCCGAGAG
Organism: Agrypnia vestita; assembly: GCA_016648135.1. Classification (NCBI taxonomy): domain Eukaryota; kingdom Metazoa; phylum Arthropoda; class Insecta; order Trichoptera; family Phryganeidae; genus Agrypnia; species Agrypnia vestita. The sequence continues at coordinate 5,642 of JADDOH010004652.1, forward strand.
AAAGCGTCCCTGTCCTGGGCAGCACGAAACAGCTCCCAACACTTCTTATGCCCGTCCAGTCGCGTATATTTCGGAGCCAGGAAATTTGTCTCCTTCGAACACCTCTACGACCCTCTATCTTGCCCATAAGAATTAGGTGGAGCAATTCATTATTCATATTGCTAGAATTATTATGCTAGCTAGAATAAAGAATGCATCAATTAATATTGCTAGAATTGTAAATGAAGTCTCGTGAGAAAGTCGAGTAAATGCGCGTACCGTTTTTTATGACATAAATTAGAATTACGTTTCGTCACGTGCCTCGCCGTAGTTGCGTGCTGGGCGAGGGGGTGAGGGAGTGCGGGGTGGGGGGGCTGGTCGGGGAACGTCTTCTGGAGGACCCTCAAAGGGAATCCCACCACCGAAGGGTACATAATTCTACAGACAGACAAACAACCCTCAATGTTTTAACAATTACATTACACTGCTGTGTTTCAGTTTTCAGTATCTTCTGCGTAGTTTTTTTATGTTTTTTTATTAACTGGCATTATTCGTCATTCACGTTTATGTAAATAGAATGAGAAGATGAAAAAGGTGGAGCGATAATATCGAGAACGGTGCAAAAAACGATTGGAGGACTCCCTCTAACGATAGACGGCAGTCATGAAAACAACTGGATGAGAAGGTTCTCATTGTACAATGGCAACATGACGATGATGGCCTAATATTCATCATCATCACTCTTGGCACTACAACCCTTGGTGGGTCTTGGCCTCCTCAATAATTTTCCTCCACTCATCTCGGTCTAGTGCCAGCTCTCTCCAGTTTCGAAGCTCTAAGGCAGAGATATCTTTGAGGACGTTGGCCTATTATTATTGGATAAAAAATTGTAAGAAACCATATAAACACATTTTTGCCTAAGCTACATAGACTCGGTAAAGAATAGAATGAATTTGCAGACATGTTTCATGATTTTTGCACGAATTTTTGCCGGCATGCATAAAAACTGATATCAACCATGTTTATTCATCATTATGACTGAATTCAACAATGAATTTACGAAGGTTCGATTAGAAGATCAAAAATATAACATATGTAACTAACGCCAAAGTAAAGGACCTATTGAGATAAAAAAAAACTAAACCATAAAAACCAAGTTTTTATTTTACTCCCTTTCTTTGTAAATTAAGTTTACCATCAAGTAATTACATAATTGATTGACTGAAAATGAAACATGTCTAGACAAATATCTAGGTCAAAAATCTCTAAAAATATCTCTTTATTATTTGATTTCTTCCCAAAAAACCGAAGGGTGCTGTTATCTGTGAACCAATTGTCATAAATTTTCGAAATTCGTAGTGAAGTACCTATTATACCTACTGACGGAGTAATTAAAATTTTAAATATTCCGTGACATTATCAGGCCTCCGTTGGTAGTAATCAAACTTTTGTAATAATTCCAATTTGAAAAAACCATTAAAATTTCTAAAAATCCAAATTTAGACTTTAATTATTTATTTTTTTTAACGAAAATTTGACAGACTTTTTTGATCGTCGCTATGATTCTACTTGCAAAGTTTCAGCTTGATTGGATCACGGGAAAAGGGTTAAAAATCGATCCAAAGTTTTCTCGTCAAGCAAACAAGCAAGCAAGCAGACGCCACGAGTTAAAAGAAAGGAAGTAAAAAAGAACGAAACTGCCAAGACTGCGAGAAAGGGTACGTGGGACAAACATTACGCACAATTTCGAAAAGGATTAACAAGGACAAAAATGAGTTTGCAAAATTGGCCATTCAGGATAATCAGCATTGGCTAAGCACTTCCTGGATAGCGGCCATCATTTTGCATTCATGCTGAAGATCCTGGAAATACCACGCAAGCTTGTCAGGGAGTCACTTGATATTAATAAACTCCCGGGGAACGTCAATAGGAATGATGGTATCAAACTAAAAACCTCGTGGTATCTGGTTCTTCAAAAACTCAAAGATAGTGAACTGACTATAGATGGAAAAAAACATAACACAAGACATTTCGTGATAATAAATGTCTCCGACACGCAATGGCGTGCAGCGCATACAAGCAAAAAACCTGTGCATTAGTAAAGATTCTGGGAAAAATTAAATAATCCTTATCTTAAGAAAAAGTTGATAAAATTCCAGCCGTAATTCGTCCTACGGCTAGAAGTTTTATTTCGGACGTTTCCGTTTAACGTGACGTATCTGTTTTTTTTTTCGATTTAAAATTCTAGCCGTAATTCATCCTACGGCTAGAAGTTTTATTTTCGACTTTTCTATGCCTAACTTCATGTTAATTCTTCATTTATTTCGCCAACCAATTTGTTCCATAGATATAGTAAAGTCGAGAAAAAAACGTGTATTTTTAAGGCTGCGAGTTTTATGTAATAGACAAGTAAATTTACACAGTGTAAATTCTATGTCATTTCTATGGTGAATGTAAATACAAATACCATCATAAAATGTTTGATTTATTTTTGTGAAAAGAAACGTATATCTGAAATTAGTTTTGTTCCCAATTTAATTATATATAAATCGTCTTCGAAATATATTGAAATTTTTTGCCGTCTTAGCTATATCAATATAAAATATTTATTTATTTAGGAAATATTGTTTACAATACTTTTTTTATAGTGCAGTTATTTTTGTGGATTGAAGCTACTCAAAATAGTTCATTATATATATAGTTAAAAAAAAATTAAAAATGTATATACCCTTATAGGTATATGCGTGTGTGTATATATATATATATATATATATATAATGATTATTATATATATTTTTTTTTTTTTTTTAAATATACCTTGGTATATAGTCGGTCACAGCATAACCTAAGTTTATATCCACTGCACGCCACTGCCGACACGATATTGCCACATAATACAGACACACCTTGCTTTTGATACGATATTGCAAGCCAATACATAACCACAATATTAACACTCACAACAAAACATGTGTCCTGATGATTGACCCTACAATGGAATCTGAAAAAGTTGTAGAAACAATGCAGAATACTTCAGAAAACTCAAACCAGTAGATGAGAACATTTTTGCTGTATATGTATATTCATTATGTACATATAATTGAAACAAATGTACCCTTGTTAAACATAAAGAGACTTGGAGGGTAGGTAAGAAGCCACTTATTCTCGCAACTACGCAAGGTTATTATTGTAGTCATTAAAAGAAACAACTCTATTATCGGAGAAGTAGATTGAAACGTGATATTATTCGTAAGTGTGTGTGCCCCACGCAAATATGTAGATTGATAAATTTTGAGTTTAACTACTTCTTCAAATACAGCAAATTTATTTTGTGGTGACATAATTATAATTTATATAAATTAACTTTGTAAACACCACTTATTTATTGAAAAAATTCAACGTGTTTCGAAGCCAATGGCTTCTTCGTCAGGATAACAAAAATAAATATCGAAGTATAGATCAAAATATTAAAAAGTTATATATGGAAAATGATAATATAAAGTACCTACTTAACATGAAAATAAATTTAAAAGATGACTATTTGCAAAAAGGACCCGATTATTTATAACATTCAATTTACTATTTACACTCTTTCTTATTTCCAAAATTTCTAATTTATCAAATTGTGATTCTGTATAATTTGTATGTAAAATTTGTAAACCCTTATTTAATATCAAAAGAATGATCCATAGCTAAAAGATGGTTAGCAAATTTGAAATTATTATTACTATTTAAGCACCTTTTGAGTTTAAGTTAGTTATCAACTATACCCGATGAAGAGAGGGACTGCTCTTCTCAAAACTGTATTAATTAATAATAACTCGTGTTGTGTGTGTAGTACAAGGTTTACATTACAATCTTATTTCAAATAACTGTCAACATTTTTTACTACAAGCTTCTCTACAGTGTCGTCCTCAGCTTTCTGAGGTTCTTTCCTATCTTCTTACCCTGTTGCGTATTCGATCTTTGCATTAATCTTTAAATGGAGCAAGGAATGTCCGACAAGCGAATACCCTAATGTCAGTAATTAGTAAAATTCAATTAAAAAAATAGCAGCTAGCCAGACCGCCTAACTTAACGAGCGTAAAATTTAATAAAAGTTAATAGATCTAGTTACGGATTTATATTTGAGTTAAAAATAATTTTAAATACTCATTGAATAACTTCTCCTTCCAAAGAACGTTTAATTATGCCAAGTAAAAGATTTCTGTTTATTTTGGGTAATCTTCATTACAATTCTTTCAATCCAAGTATTTTTTTAATTAATAAAAATGGAAATGGAACAAAAAATCTTTTGAGTAAATGATTAAATAACCGTGCTATCATCTCCTTGAGTGGATTTCCTCATTAATGAGAACCGTGACCTCTTATCGATTTTCTTCCTCCTTTCGGATAACCGTTCCAGTAGGATATAGAGTAAGACCTGGTCGGTCCATCGAGTTAGTTATCTGACTCTTCCCCTCTGGCTTTTCATCATTCCAATCGCCAACCAGCCTCTCTGGGATATCATCTACTTCAAGGGTGATATGCAGGGGTTGTTAAATTAAGAAAAAACAATATTCTCAAATGAAATCTATACGTAATTGCAATTTCCGTGGATGGTTTCAGTGTCTTATGAAACATAAGAAACATAAATAGAAGTAATTACATATAATCGAGGATTTCTCAACACTCAGGACGTTTTACAGCAAATCTGAAATTACAAGAAGGTACAGAATAAACAGTAGAAATGTCGAAAAGATTGAAGAAACGTCAGGAAACCTAAAAATGTATATTAGTGAGGCGACTCATCGAGACACACAATTGTTTTGACAGAAGCGAAGCCAGAGATAAACGATAGAAGCTGTAAACGGCGATCCAGTGTGGCTAGCGAAACATATTACGAACGTACCGCGCAATCAATGTTGCTATCTCAGACGAGAAAATATTAAAAAAAGAGTATAAGGTATTCCACAGACGAGTGATTTGTGATACATAATTATAAATAATTTATACATAATTTAGATCGGACAAAGTGGGAGAAAAATAAAGGAGAGACTAGAAGAGCATAAAAGAGCCGTAAAAAACTTTAGTTTAAATTCAGAAATTGCAGAGCATGCCAGAATGGAGGGACATAAGTTTGATTCGAAATTATTATATGGGTGCAATAAAGGAAGAAGAATGGACATCTTGGAGATTTTAGAAATAAATAATAATAAAATAAATAATAGAAATATAATTAACATCCAGATACCACCCATAACCTCTCCACTCCTATCCATTCTTACCCCGCCTCCGACCCCCACCGCCATTACACACACCCGATCTCTATAAGCACTGTCTCGAATTATTTTTAATTTAGTTGTAAACGTGTTGTTATTGACAATGGGAGAAATCTCGAAAACGTTCTAACAATTCAAAATAAATATACAGTGGAATAAAACAGTGTTGTGTTTACTCTCATTTTTTAAAATATTACAAATGAATTTCCACAATGTTGCAAACAAAAAATTTGAACATTTACACATAATTAGTCCGAATTACTTAATACTACTCCAGTAAAGTTTGTTCTGATTGACTTTGATGATAAAATAAAATTTTAAACAATTTCGAGTGTTTCATTTGTCTGCCACTGCCGCGATCCCGTGAGAGTAAATTTGTTTCGGGTGCATAATAAACGAGGACTTTTGTCTGTAGTCTAACAATGCTTCAATTTTTTTTTAATATTATGAATTTTTGCGGTATCGATCTGCGCTATCTATTGACCTCTTTTTTTCGACGGTATATACTCGTATTGTAGAGCTCATTTTTTGAGCTCTTCTCAGAACGTTTCCGACTTAATTCCCCTTTTCTGAGTAATTTTTCCGTTTCCGGGCTTCACTTCCGTACAGTATTAAGCTCCAGATTAATGTTCTAATGAATCGCTTAATTGTTTAACTATTTATTCATTTGAAGATTCTTTTTTTTCATGTTAAGAGATTATTTCGCCACTACTTTTATGTTTTTTTTAACATCTTGTGTAGATTCTTATAAATCTTCATATGAATTAATTAATTAGTAGACAGCAACGTATATTATAGATATCTCACAGAGACGAAACTGTATTTCTTATGGGAAAGTAGGTATAGAAATCATTTGTGTGTACATAGGACATATGACCTATCTTATTGTTGGCTTAAGTGATCACTTTACACAATGTAACATTTGCCATTTCCACCCATGATAGAATATACCATGCTTATTCATTTTTTTTTTGGAAGTTGTATATATGTTCAAATTGCGTGGAAAGCTTTCACATATGAATTGTAACCGCCTTTCCATGCGGCCTGTACAAAGCCATTTTCATTCCCCTAAATCCCCACAGATGTCGCTAATGAGAAAATCTACAATTGATTTTACGGAATTTTGAGAGCAATATACTTTATTGTGTAATGAAATTCATCCGAATTACTTGCATTACACTAGGATACGCCATAGTAGACAGTATATTGAACGTGTTCAAGTGTAAACAGTATATTTGATGTATTACAATAAATAAGTCGATGATGAATTAAGGATACGTTTTCTATCAGCATCAGGACTAGGTTAACCTCCTAAATTGCATAAAATCTGCCAAAACAGCACAAAAATCAAAAAAACTCTTAACCAGACGGAAGATGGTCCTATTAGGGGCCTCAACAACCTTCGAGCTTATAAGCTAAGATATATAAATGCGTATGAGGCAAGAGTTGTGAGTTAGGACATATGAGTGTGGCGCTCAATCCTCTGTACCCATCCCCGCGGGGAAACAGTCTTATGGTAATTTTGTTAGCGTATTAGACCAATACAGATCAGAAATTTGGACTCTGATCTCTGCCTCTATGAAATTGCAAGCATTTAAGGGCAAAATTTTGGGAACAATCTTTGATCCGATTAGGTATTGTATTTGGCGCCGTAGCCTTAACTTTCTAGTTTATTAATTCTAAGATAAATTGTCAATTTTACCAAGATCCAATCACTTCTATGGCCTGAACATTTTGTACTTGGTCGTTAAGTGGAGCCTTAAGGCGATCGTCTAGCAGAATGAGCAAATTTCATCATTTTTTCTCTTGCGTTTTTTATCACATTTTTGTAAGGAAATATCTCATTTTAAAATTTATTCATCGGGTTACATATATTTTAAATACGAATATCTTATTAAAATGTCACAAACTTAATTATATAATTAATTAATAATTTACCAAACCTTCGATGTTTTAAATAAAATGATGAATAAAATTGCTCCACTTTGTGGGCCTTTTATGACTGAACGGCCTGTTGAGATGTCTTTTTTATTCAATAATATTACAAAGTAAACGATTATCTTCAATTCATTACAATTATAGCAAAATCTGTTAGTTTGTTTACTTGCAATTTATGTTTTAAAAAATACTGTTTTTTAAATATTATTTTTTTGTGTTTTTTTTTCAATCCTTTATAGATAGTTTATAACATTTTTTCTTTAATAAATTAAAGCTTTGGTAATTTATTAATCAATTATATAATTTAGTTTGTGACATTTCAACAAAATATTCCTATTTAAAATATACATACATCCGTATTCTGAAAATAACAATGTCTGGATCTTTAAAATCTTTATCCCAACACTTAATAGACGATAATAAAAATTAAAAATATCCAGAGAGGATTTTGTAATTCTACGGCTCAAATACACTGTATTAAAAGATGATATAAGAAAGATTGTTTCTTACAATCGTATTAATTCCTTCATCCACAGCGTCCAGATGAAATATCATGGCTAAACTTGTCATGACTAAGTTCGGCGTTACCGCGTATTCAAATCTTCCCATCTTGACATTTGACAGATAACAATTTACATCTTTCTCCCTCCCTCTATATCTATCTCATATAGAAACTTACATAAACAAACACCGATGCCGACGTAAAGCTATGTGTCATTTATTTTTAATTTTTATTATCGTCTATTAAGTGTTGGAATAAAGATCCAGACATATCTGTCAAAAAATGTCAAGATGGGAAGATTTGAATACGCCGTAACGCCGAATGCGGTCATGACAAGTTTAGCCATGATATTTCATCTGGACACTGTGGATGAAGAAATTAATACGTTAGTAAGAAACAATCTTTCTTATATCATTTTTTAATACAGTGTATTTGAGCCGTAGAATCGGCTCTGGACATTTTTAATTTTTATTATCGTCTATTAAGTGTTGGGATAAAGATCTTAAAGATCCAGACATTGTTATTTTCAGAATCGGGCCGATAATCTGATGAATAAATTTTAAAATGAGAAATGTCCCTACAAAAATGTGATAAAAGACGCAAGAGAAGATATGAGAAAAAATTGTGAAATCTGCTCACTCTGCTAGACGATCGCCTTAAAGCGACCAGGGTAGACGGTGAATTATACTTATTTTTGCGAATTACATTTACTTCAGAATAACAATTCATTTAATCCACTCACGGAACAATCATTTTGTTTTCTTCTGTGGAAATAATATTTCTCGGAATCACACACAAACGAATTCTTTTGGTTTCGGCACAAGTCATTCCCATCCCTTAATTACCCCGCGCAACCTTTGTGAAGTTCCCCGAAAGTGCTTTGGCGAGCCTCTGAGCCCTGCAGAACTTTCACATCTGGAGGTAGAAAAGTAGCAAAAAGTTACCGTCTTCGCCATTAAGGTGCCCTTTTTGCACAATTTTGGCACTTTGTTACACCTCTGTAGTGATGGGGAAAACAGCTGGGCAGGTAACAGTTATTACGGTAATGGAACTGCCACAAATTACTATTTTTTTTAAATAACGGTCTACGGAAAATATTTACTTACGTTGATTCTGAATCATTTTGAAGCAAAACCATAACATATTCGGTATGGATAAATTTTATTTACTTTATGTAAAAAATATTTTAGATGTAAATAATACGCAAGATGTCGTATATTTTAATTAACACATTTACAATAAAAATGATAATAATTCAGTCTCCATAGAGGTGCCAAAAAAGCACTACAAAATTGTATTTACTGTGAACTTATTACAAACTAGCTGTAACCCGTCAAAAATGACGGTACTTTTACCTTTCACACGCCGGTTCCTAAAGAATAAGTAACATGAAATAGTAATAACGACTTATCAAAATATCGATAACTATGACGACGCATATAAGTACCACAAGATAACTACTCTCGAACACAGGCGAACGATAAGCGATATGAAATCCCTTTACAAAATACTCAATATTCGCACAGATTCTCCTGAAATTTTAAATTCGATACACTTTAATGAAGAGCACCGCGCCTGTTCCACTTAAATCATTGGAGAACAAACTACGGTAAAAACTGTATTATTAACAGAATTCTAGATATCTACGACACTGCCTTTGCAGATCTCGATATTTTAAATTTAAGTTATAAGCAGTTTACAAAATCCCTTACGTATAAACTCGCGCGATGACATTTTTCTTCCCACACATGTGAACACAAATACGAACACATAAAAACACTTACACACACGGACACATAAAACACCCAAATACACACACTCACACAAACTCACTATTTGACATGTTTTTTCTTATTTTTTTATCGATCCTGGTATAATATTATTGTGTATATGTGTTTACTTTTAATTAACCCATGACTCTGTACATCAATTATTGTTTTTTTTTTTCAAGATTGATTAATTATATGGCTGTAAGAAAACCAATAAATGAAAATAAATAAATAAAGGACGCCTGCAAAAAAAAAAAAATAATATCTGAATATTTATTTTATCTTCTGTGTATAGTTTTCTGGGATATTCTGTCGTGTATATGTAGCCTCTCTGGCCGACGGATCCCATTGCAGGGTCCATCATAAGGGCTGATGTGATGAGTGTGTGTTGAAGTGCAGGTTAAGTATTGCCTCGCAATACCGTACCGAAGCCAGGATGCGTTAGGTTAAGTACTGTATTGCAGTACCGTGTCGAAAGCAGGGTGTGTGTGTCTTGATGTAATGTGTTGTGCTTCCGTGTCGGAGACAGGTGTTGTCAATTATTTCTGTAAAATTGACAGTAGATAAAAGACAGTGACAACGCTATACACACTATGCGCTGTACATTTGTATTCTGACGAAGGGGCCATGGGCTCTGAAACATGTTGATATTTTTAATACAAAAGTGTTTCACTACTTAAATTTATTTTTATTATTTATATGAATAAATTTTTATTTATTTTTTGTTCCTCATAAATTATTTATTTGTGTGTCCTAATTATTGTTCATTTCCCTTTAAAATATTTTAAAATTTTATCTTTTGTATAATTTTTTTTTGTTTATTCTACCTTCTTATCTTATTTATGTGGTATATTGGTTTAATTATCTTTATTTTACTTTATTATTAATTTGTTAAAAGTTTCTAATTATTACTGTTTGCCTGTATACAAATCATTGTTTATTTATATATTGTTCATTTATTTTATATTTTTACATGTTACATTGTTTATTTCTCATAAATATGATTTATTTATATTATTAATATTTAAAGCATTATTTTGTAGTTAGACATAATAACAGAATATTAGTAAACTTAGTAACAACCACTACCATATTTACGGTCTACCGGTTTTTCGACGTACTCTTCGTCAGGACCAACACTACACTACTATATTCACAACACTATACACCCCAACCATAGTATTGTTAAACTATCATCAATATTGATCACCGAGACAAGCATGCACTGACAAGATTAACAAGCATGTGATCAATATTGGTGATAGTTTAACAATACTATGGTTGGGGTGTATAGTGTTGTGAATGTAGTAGTGTAGTGTTGGTCCTGACGAAGAGACGGGTACGCCTCGAAACCAGTAGACCGTAAATCTGGTAGTGGTTTTTACGAAGTTTACTAACATTCTGTTATGATTTATTTCTATTATTATTTTTATTATTTATTTTTTCATTATTTTATTTATTATTTTTCCATAATAACTCCAATACTTTCATTATCAATTTACCTTTTTTACTGTATTAATAAATAACTTGTATATACTATGTACCTATATATTATAATAAGGAATAACAACTGTGGCTCCCTCATCAGACTCAAGAGCTTCTCTCTACTTATGAGGTCTACATGACCACCAAGTATTTAAAAAAAATGTTTAATCTGATATGTATATATAAGAACTATATTTGTACCATAAATTAAATAAAAAAAAAATTAAAAATTCACTTTAAAACGTGTTTTATGTTTGGTATATAAAAAGGACATTGATTTTTCTATACATAATTTAGACAGGAATGTACCTTTAAAATACTGCAGACTAACCAGCTCTGTTACACCCTGTATTAAAGCGCCCTTGAGGTGAGTATTCGCGAAAACGGCGCTATATAAGTTATCTAAATATTATTATTATTATTAGTATTTTCGGTGCCGAAATCACAGGATTATATTCTTTATTGTCCCGAGACGAACCAGGAACGGTAGGGAAGCCATGTGATGGGTTTCTAAATAATACTCGGGACCCCGTACCCGAAGATCAAATTATAAAGTTTGGCCTGCCTTCTTTGTGTGAAAAGTTTGCTGAGAGGAATCAAAATATTACGTGCCCTGAACCACGTCGTATTCAAGTTGAGGTTTTTTCAGAATATTTCACTTTATAATGTGTAAAGTTATAACTTGTAAAACCGTTTAAGAAAAAAGTACCTCAAAATTAAATCGTTTTATACCTATCTACATAATATATATATATATATATATATTTATATATATATATATATATATATATATGTGTTAGTATTGATTTCTTTGGGGGTAACCCGCGTCAAAATCTGGTCCTCAGAAGGACCATTCGTCACCGGACGTTTCGCCTGAATCACAACAGGCATCTTCAGGTTGCTTGTTAATAAATTTCCGTCACGAGGGGCAGTGCGAACACGTCCGTCCGTATCGGAAGCTTATTACCATTATTATTATTATAAAGGTATAAGCTTCCGATACGAACGCGTGTACGCACTGCCCCCTCGTGACGGAAATTTATTAAAGCACCTGAAGAGCCTGTTGTGATTCAGGCGAAACCGTCGGTTGACGAATGGTCCCTTCTGAGGACCAGATTTTGCGCGGGTTACCCCCAAAGAAATCAATACTAACATTTCTAACACCCGTGAAAACCTTCATTATAACATATATATCTATATATATATATATATATTATATATATATATATATTTTTTTGTTTTTTTTTTATATAAATAGAGATGCGAACACGGAATACGTGTCACATCAATATTCTTACTATTTTCAAACTAAGCTAAACGCTTGTACTATGAAAATAGGACTAACTTGCTAGTCTGGGCTGAGATTCGAACCCGCGACCTTCGGATCACGAGGCGAGTGTCCTAACCACAAGACCAACAAGCTACTCTATTCGGCCGTATTCTGAAAATAACAACATTCGATAGAGTGAGGAATGAACAAATTAGAAGTGAATGCAATGCTGGCTGTAGTGCGGTAGATAGAATAAAGAAAGGAGTGCTGAGATGGTTTGGTCACGTGAAACGTATGAACGAGGAAAGGATGGTTAAGAAAATATATGAGGCGAATGTTGAAGGCGACAGGAATAGAGGGCGTCCGCGAAAGACCTGGCACGATCAGGTACTTCAAGTATTTGAGGATGGCCCTGTTAAAAGCCGCAACAACCGTAGAACGTGTATGAGAAGATGTATGAATGTGGCAAAAGTGGTGTGCCAGGATAGAAGAGTGTGGCGTTCAATCCTCTCTGCCTACCCCTGCAGGGAAACGGCGTGATGGTTAGTTAGTTAGTTAGTTAGTTTGTTGGGCGATTAGTAAAGAGTGACGAGAAATGCAAATGTTAATATTTCTATCATTGTGACAAATATGTTTGCTTTAATTAGAGATTTAAACTCTTTAGATGAAGAAATTAGTACACGTATGTGAAACAAACTGCTTTTTTAAATAATATCAATTCTTATTTAACCTAATACATCATTAAAAACTTATATTTTAGACAAAAAAAACAACCGAAATTACAAAATATTTAAAAACAATCAATTATACAAATAAATAAAGAAAATTTTTATACAAAATTTGAAACACATCCTTAAGATCTTTATATAATTTTCAAATACCAAAATGTAACACCAAACAATATCAAAAAAATTATATATATTAAGGAATAAATAATGTTAATGGCCTCCCCACAGATATTAAGAAGAGAATTGATATCAAAAAAATAAAAAATATTAATATTTTTATATAAAAGTATGTTCTAAGAACACAGCTACTGGATTTGGTCCCCAGAGGGATGATTAATTAATTAAGGATAAATCATAAAAGTCTCACAGAGACGACGCTATGTATATATGAGAAAAGTGGATGGAAGTCTCTTTTACGATGGCTCGGGGCTGACAACCTGTATGATCTGGCCTAAATGATCACTCTACACAATGCAACATTCACCAATTCCACCGCAAGAACATCCACACATTAAATTTTTTAATGTTCTATATATTTGCTGTGTAGAGTGATCACATAAGCCAGCTCGTACAGGTTGTAAGCCCTGAGCCATCGTATACGAGACTTCCATCCACTTTTCTCATATTCTTCGTCTTCGTCTCTGTGTGTGTCTATAATTTATCCTTAATCAAATAAAAAATAAGTTAAATGAACACTACAAAAACTCAATTAAGGTTTAAATAATTTTGTAAACACATGTATACAAAATAAGTAATCACGTAAAAGTGTAGGTCCCTCTCCTAGCACTAGAGTTAGTCTCTTTTTGGAGAAGCACAGTGAATAAAGTGTATGCAATGTGTCTGCAGCCAGTGTCAACCAATTTAAGAATAGGCTGGATTTTCAAATGAGAGACAGTGATATGGGCCTATCAGCTTAAGCTGCCTGCCCATTACCAATAATAATAATAATAATAATAATTATAGTTTTAATAAACTATAATAAAATAAAATGTAATAACTTGTAAGTTATATTTTTAAAAAAAACTCCACATTTCAATGACTGATATTTCAAATAAACGGATCTTTTTTAAGAAATTGAGGTCCGACATTACATACAATCTATGTATGTGTTATTAAATTTTGATGTACGTATTTTAATTAAAAATGGTTTATATGCCATTACTGCTCAACTGTTGGGTGTCGAAAAGTGATATTGCACCATCGTATATGTAGGCAAAAAACACAGGATGCATATGGTGCCTCCTATCTTGGGTTTTTAATGGCATTTATTAATGAATCCCTTATACATATTCCACGTTCCCCTCAATGAATGACTACTTTCCAAGGGCCTCGTTTAAAATTGCAGAAGTCATAAATGTAAATTAATAAAGTAATTACACGGGCGTAAATAAATACGTCCCGTCTTTTGAGTGTTGGAGTAGCAATCACCAAAATAATATGTGAAAGTACATGCGTAAACGAGAAATGGGATCCGTCTCTAGAAGTAAGAGCTCGAATAGAAATGGCAAGAAGTGCGATTCTCAGAATTAGACCTTTATTCTCTAACCGCTATCGAAGCCTGCAACTAAAAATGGATATGGTAGGACGATATATTTTCGCCATTCTCTTGTATGAAGTGGAGGCATGAACACTAAACCAATTGCTTACTTACCAAACTGTTTATCTGTAAAGTCAAGGCCTTTAAGATGTGTGTCTATAGAAGCATACTGAACATTTCATATTATGAGATGACCAAAGTATAGTCTTATCTAACTCATCATCCAGAGGAAACGCCAGAGATGCCAAAGACGCCACTTCTCATGGCTGTGTAATTTGAGGGATTGGTACCAATTCGAGTTGTTCCGTGCGGCGGTGATTAGAGTCATGATCGTCAATATGGTCGCCAAGCTCTAATAGGAAATGGCACTATAAGAAGAAGAAGAACTTACGATCTATTGCACGAAATTTATTATGGATTGATGAAAGTGAAGTTACAAGATTAAATGCTTCTAATCAATCGAACAGCCAAAGACGGAACGATGTAAAAAGATATTATAATAAGTAGTCATGATCTTGAATAATATGATCGCCGAGCTCGTGTAGGTCAGGTATGGCGAACCTTTTTGGGTCCGCGTGCCAAAAATCCTCAAATATTATTTCTCGATTGTGTGGCGTACCCAAGCAGTAAAAAAGTTTAACAAAATAGAAAAAATGTTTTTTTCTGAATTTTATTTACAAGCTTAAAAATTAGTCGTTGCCAATAAAAATACACATTAGTTATTTATAAATGAGATTTTTTCTGTTGTACATTCGATGACAAATTCTTAATATCTGGTTCATATTTCGTCACTTTTAGTAATACACACGACCAAATGGATTCATCGATCATCATTTTTCTTGAATTATATTTTATGAAATTCATTTCTGAAAATAATGACTCCCAAGTAATGTAGAAGAGAAAATTGATAATACTGCTGTCGCTAGTTCCTTTAAATCACTAAAGATTTCTGGAACGGCGTTCCAATGTCTCATTATTTCTTCTTCTGGATATTTTTTATTTTTTTTATATTTTTTTTATTTTTTTTTATTTAATAATAAAACTACATTTAAATCATAATACATTTGTCTATTACAATCTACTTAGATACATTTTATTTTATTGCTTTGCCTCTCCAAAAATGAGACTTGCTCATGTGCTTGGTGAGGGGCTTACACTTTATTAGTTTATTTTGGATTTGGCTTATTTGTTCCTTAGCTATATGTCTTGTTATGCATTGTCAAATTGTATCGATCTAAAGTGTTGGTTTATTTTTTTCTTTAATTGTTGTAAGTCATCGATTTTCTTAATATCTTTAGGTTGAAGTTTTTTATGCCCAAGTATATGTAGTTTTGTTGACAGAGTTTGGTATTATATTTTGGGATTTTAAAATTATTTTTGAATCTTAATGATGTGTTTTTTTCAAATTTAGCAGTTATGTTTTCTTTAATTAGTTGTATAATTGACGTTTTTTGTAAACATTCTCTAATTTTGGAACTTGGAATTTAGAGAAAAGTAATTGTGTAGGGAAGGTTTTTCTTTTTTTTTAATATTACTTTTATAATTGATCTTTGGATTACTTTCACTGTGTTTATGATGTTATTATACGCCCCTCCCCATCCAATGATTCCATATTGGAGTAGAGCATGGACAGAAGCGTAATAAACCATTTTTAAATTATCTATGGTTAGTGTGTTACGTAATCTTATGAACATATATATGCATTTCCTTATTCTTTTGACCAACTCGCTAATGTGGCTGTGCCATTTTATTAATTATGTTCGTTAATCGATCGCTTTCAATTATTTCCAAATTCAATTATTAAAAAATTTAAAAAAATATCTTTCAACTTGGAAATCGTTCGCGTGCCTTCCAAATTCTCAAACGTGCCACCTCTGGCACGCGTGCCCTAGATTTGCCACACCTGGTGTGAGTGATAGCGCTGCAAGAAAGTTTAAAACGAGTTTTAATCAGAGTCCTAAAAAATGTCTTAGCTATGCAAGATCAGAGTTGGAATAGGTAATGTGAGTACGTCGATATTTGTGGATGTTTTTTTTTTGCATTTTGTAGTGTATGTATGAGAAAAGCAGTCTTTGAGGGAGGTCTGACACATCCACTAGTTTACAGACACAGGCTGACGTAGATGAAACGTTTATAAATAAAATTTGATTAAAGTAGAAAATACATTTTCTACTACATTTATTAAAAATATTTTTTGTTTAGCCGACTGCTTGAAATCGCTCGGGAATATTAAATAATCTTATTTGCAGTAAGTACGGCTAAAAGCAATCTACATTTTTCCTTCATAATATGGATAAAAACTTTAATCAGAGTGAGATGACGTCTTGCGCTATTTTTAACCCCGCGTGAAGGAAAATAAATCTTGAGGGCTCGGGCTCTCCGAAATGAAATGTGTAATTTTTTATATAGGTGTATTTAATCAAATAATATAATTAGATACATACAAATAATGCAGTCAATATTTTAAAAATAACAATTTACAATGTTGCTGAATCAATTGAAAAAATTAACACCTTGATTTTACCACACATCATATTAGGCATATCTACATGTTTCAGGAGCAAAGCTCCCTCCTTATACAGGGTTATTTGGAAAACATTAATAACCTCGTAGGACTATATTCCTGCCTTGATTATGAGTCGAAAATGTTCAAGCTATCATGACCTAATATCAATAGTTAAGGAGATATGCGATATCAAAGTTTGCATTTTTTTTCAATAATTCTGATTTATTTTTTGTGAAACGTTGGACTATCATTACAGTAACTTATATCGAAAATTAAAAATTTATTCCGTTTAATACAAATCAAATAAAAAAATAAAAACTTCGAATTCGAATTTAAATTTTTCATTTTTTTATCGTTTTATTTAACTTGTATTGAAACGAATGAATTTTTCATAGTTAATATGAGTTACTGTAATGATAGTCCAATTTTTTACAATAAATAAGTCAGAAATATTGAAAAAAAAATAACGCAAACTTTGATGTCGCATATCTCCACAACTATTGATATTAGGTCATGATAGCTTGAACATTTTCTACTCATAATCAAGGCAGGAATATAGTCCTGCGAGGTTATTAATGTTTTCCAAATAACCCTGTATATGACTTCATAAAGTTTGAAGAGGCAATTGAAAAAAGTTTATATTCTCACTATTTTAGTTTCAAGAGGAGCTCATAATCGGTTGTAATTAATAACTCCACAAACTTAATTAAGTTAATAAGTGAAAATCGTCGCAGTTGACAATTCTTCACATCATCGCACGTACTTTTTGTTCACTATTACTTCTGTCTCCCACCTACTCCGTCTTTCTCCAATTACGATCATTAGTGAACTGCTATGCCTCACAACGTCTCCGACAGCCTTTATTTAAGACGTTGTAACTTTTTGTCTCTTATGTCTCAACATGTATAATTCTTCCCATTTAGTGTATTTATTAACAGAATCTCAGCTATAAAAGAAATAATTGTTAATATTTTTGAGTTTGTTCAAATCTTTCAGAACAGTGCTGGATTTATGTCACAGAGACATTATTAATCAATTATAGATATCTCACAGAGATGAAACTGTATTTCTTATGGGAAAGTAGGTACATCCTAGTGTAATGCTAGTAATTCGGATGAATTTCATTACACAATAAAGTATATTGCTCTCAAATTCCGTAAATCAATTGTAGATTTTCTCATTAGCGACATCTGTGGGGATTAAGGGGAATGAAAATAGCTTTGTACAGGCCGCATGGAAAGGCGGTTACAACTCATATGTGAAAGCTTTCCACGCAATTTGAACATATATACAACTTCCAAAAAATTAATAAGCATGGTATATTCTATCATGGGTGGTAATGGCGAATGTTACATTGTGTAAAGTGATCACTAAAGCCAACCATAAGATAGGTCATAAGTCCTATGTACACCCAAATGACTTCTATACCTACTTTCCCATAAGAAATACAGTTTCATCTCTGTGAGATATCTATAATATACATTAATTGAAATAATTTTTCACTGTTTGATGCTTGCGAAGACAAGAACACGATCGAAATTTTTCATTAATTCTACGACATTCTCGGACATACTACATCGCTCAGCTGGAATCAGCTACAACGTTCTAGAACAGTCGGGAAGTGACGGAAGCGCGCTAGTGATATCTGAATGATCGAAAAGCCAATATTCTTATAAAAAGGGCAGCCATACGAAAGTTCGTAAGCCCTATATACATTGTTACTTGTCGCAGCTGCAGGAGAAATGATTGAAAACGCTGGAAATTTATTAGCGATTTATTAATTACTGATTAATTAACTATTAAAATTACTTAACTGTCTATTAAGCTTAAGGTTTTTCCTTAAATCACACTACTTCGCAGTATATCACTCGTAAATAAACGCTTTACTATCGCTGAATACACTTTATTTTCACCTGCAGTAATCGCTCCTATTTATTTCGCCTTTCTAGGTAAGTACTTCGATAATTCGTTCATTTATTTCTTGGATTATCATACGGCTGGCCACCCTGGTCTATCGGCTTGCAGCCGACTTCGCTCTGTTTTTGCCTGTCAGACGCCACTCCAACAACAACTCCCATGCCGCGGCCGGACCTTTAATTATATTTGAAAATGCTGATACCTTCGTACTCTGCATAATTCTAGTATTTAGGTCTTACGGCTTCTAGGCTTTTTTATTTATTTTTCAGATGTTTCAGGCCGTAGATCACCCTAGGCCGTTCTCAAGCCTTCAATAGTTTTGTGACAAGTGACATTGTGCTTAAATTCCTTTTAGCATCTCGTTACAATACCTAATAGATTTCCGTACCTACTTCTTCATATATAATAGCTTCGTCTCTAAGAGACATAAATAATATTCCGGTTACCCTGAGGAAAGTGAAAGCCAGCTAGGTACAGTCGACGGTATATGTAACGAGAGCAAAGTATGCCTTTATATACAGGCCATCTGGATTGAGACCGAGGAGAAAACCAACACAGAAATAGGCGGATAATTTCAAGGCGGGCAGGAGAGTGCTCAAAAGCGATGTCAAGAGATGGATGGCGCCCTATTGTGACTACGGTTATGGACAGACTTTTGAGTCCCTACGCCGCTGTGGTGGTTGAGAGCCGCTGCGTCTCTAGCCGTACCCATGGAGCCGGCATCCCCCAATAAGAGGCCTGACGCGACTAACTAGGCCCCAGCAAGTTCAACACTCTTTCGCGTTCACAGCAAGCAATATTTTCTGTACTCTACAACATCTCTGAAAATTTGTGTCAATAAATTTTCAATATTAATCGTGAGTATAAATTACACCCTGTATTTATCTACTTATCCTGCCTCTGCTGGAACGCATTACACGCGCTTCACACAATACACGTCACGTGTCGACACGCACGACATGTCTTTGGACGGGCGGACATTTTCTTCTGAGAACACACACTAACACACAGAACCCCGGCAAACCGCTAAAGAGGAATGTTAACTTTACCGACAGACAACCCTCAACTTCTTGCATCATCCTCCTAGCCATACAAATTTTCCTCTATTACAGCAAGTTTTGAGAATTTTAAACAACGCTTGTCGGGAACTTTGTTTCACCCTCTCTTCTCTTTCCCCTTCCATTTCTCCCAAGAATCTGCGCAATTTTTTAAAACAATTTGTTGAAGAAAGGAAAAATATTACCAACATTAATTAGGAAGAAACTTTTGCACTAATTTTGCTTTTTTTCTTCCGCTAGCACAGGGTGCTCGCAAATTTGTATAATCTAGTGTGCAGCTGTACGGAGTAGAAATTCGGATATTAAGGGATAAGAGAGGTATACCTTGACACCTTTGAAATGTGGCGCTGAAGATTAATTCTAATTATAACGCAATTTAGGTACAACTGTGGAAAGATGGAATAACATCGTGAAACATTTCAGCAGGCGACGATCTCTCAACATGCTCTTCAATAATGAGGAAAACATCTGATTATGTCATCATTAATGAAAACAATATCAATATTATGATGCCACTATTATTAGTAAAGTTCTTAGGTTTTCACGACCACTCGGAATCTTCAAGTTTGTGTTTTCTGGGGTATTGTGCCGTGTTGATACGACCTTTCGGGCCGACGTTTCGGATCCCATTGCAGGGTCCATCATCAGGGCTGATGTGTTGTCTTGAATGTTGGTGTTGTGGTTAAGTATCGGCCTGCAATACCGTGCCGAAGTCATGATGTGTGTATTGTGTTGTACGTATGATTCATCTGTTGTCTGATCACTATCTCTGCGGAGTCTGCGACGAGAATGACTTTGAAGCGCCCGGATACCAAGATGTTTTCAATTTGAGACCATCATCTCTATTAATGTTTATCGGATGCTTGTAGATTTCTAGTGCTTCCTTGACAAGACGCGCATGGTGACACTTAGGCTTTCCAAGGATTTTCGGTTCGAATGCAAAATGATGGCCGGTATCCAGAAAATGCTCAGCCAGTGCTGATTTTTCTGGATGACCGAGTTTGCATGCCCGTTTGTGCTCGTTGACCCTTTTGGAAATGGTACGCGCCGTTTGTGCCACGTAAACTTTATCGCAGTCTTGACAATCGAGTCTATACACACCGTCTGTTTCTAAGCAATCTCGATCGTCTCGACCAAAGAACTCCTGGCCTGGGTGAAAGCGATGCCCAGAACCGAAGAAGATGTAGCCTGAGAGTGAGAAGAGCCGACCCCAACAGCCTACCTAGGCAATGAGTTGGGACAGTGCAAGGAAGAGGAAGAAGAAAGTATTTTTTAGAATCGTTTTACCATCTTACCTTTAGCCCTTACCATAACAAACACTTAAACGTAATTGAATAGATTCAAAAGCAGATTTTCTTTATTTTTGTATGCACAGAATATAGTAGAAATTACCACACCATTACCGCAGCCTCGAGCCCCCTAGGCCTTCAGAAGACATGAAGGCCATTGTATAAATGTAGCAAAACAAATTTCAAGAAAGGAACATTCCAAAATACGAACAGTTTAAGAAAGAAGTCAAATCTTTGATTTTCGACAACGATGAATTGTAACATTGCCCACGTCTTTTTACTTCCTTTCTTTTAACTCGTGGCGTCTGCTTGCTTGCCGGCTTGCCGTGGAAAAAACTTTGGATCGATTTTAACCCTTTTCCCGTGATCCAATCGAGCTGAAACTTGGCAAGTAGACTCGTGGCGACGATCAATAAGATCTATCAAACTTTTCGTTAAAAAAAATAATAATTATAGTATAATTTCGGATTTATAGAAATTTTATTGTTTTTTTCAAATTGGAATCATTAGAAAAGTTTGATTACTAGCAAAGGCGGCCCGATAACGCGCGGAATATTTTCTAAATTTTAATTACTCCTTCGGTATACATAATAGTTACTTCACTACGAATGTCGAAAATCTAAATTGACTGACAAATGTTTTAAGAATTTAATCTTCAAAACATGAAGTGTCTTATCAACGCTCAAAACATCTGACATTTTAGAAATATATTAAATTACTGTAAGTTTAGAGTTATGTTACATGTTTTAATTCGTCTTTAATTGTTGTTATATTTTACAAAGAAAGGGAGTATAATAAAAACTTGGTTTATTATACACAGTTGGATAAGGTACTCAGGGCGCTTATAGTCTTACTTCCCAGTTTTGGCAGAACTCTGCAAAGGTTTACGTTGTTTATATCAAGTCCCATGCTCCACAATGTTTCCTTCTTTGAACGTCACTTACAAGAACAAATTTCTTCCGGCAGCTCGTTGAATTAGAAACAGAACGTGACATCTATCACAAACACATAGAAAATTTTCAGTGAAGAATACGGAACTAAATAAACATTGAAATAAATAAAAAAAATTTTTTTTTTCATTTCGTAAATAGAAAAAATGAGCTAGCCTTACAGTAGTCGCATATGATGTGCAACAATTGACATCTCACAATTAAAAATATCAATTGAGCAGCAACAGAAATTAATCTCAAAGTTTAAAAAGCTAAATACGCAAATATTTACTTGCATTTTGTATCAATGATTTTCAGACACTTATTATCAAAAATTAATTTTTAAATAGATTTGTTAATAAACATATATATTTATTAATTAGTAAATACAAGTAAAGAAAATGTATGTGCATTTCTTTAATATTAAATTTTGCCGCACTTATCTATTATCAAAAATTCTTTTGTAAATACATTTGTTAATATACAAATATATTTATTAATTAGTAAACTACTACTCTACTAATCCTGTACATAGAAAAATCACAACCGAGGTGGCTTGGACATGTGCTCAGAATGCCAAAGGAACGAACGACCAAGAAGAATCCTCTTGGCAACCCCGGAGGGAAGACGGCCGGTGGGTCGAGAGACAACAAAAAAATGTATTTGTAAACAGAATGGGTCTGGACTGGTTGACTCGAGCAGAAGCAGCGCAAGACAGGGGATCATGGAAGCACCTTGTCGAGTCTTTGGGCCCCCGACCCTACTAGGACAAGGGGAAGAAGATAATGATGAGTAAATACAAGTAAAGAAAATGTACTGTAATGTAATGTACTGTAATGTACATAATGTAAATTTACTGAATGTCCGGTGAACAGTGTCTGAGCCTTCAATATAAATTTGGTCGGGCAACATCGCGCTCCGCGGCGGCCGCTCTATCTGTCAAACTGTCAGACGGTAATATCGGTCCATTATTTGCTTCTTCAGCTTCGCAAAACTTTAATACTTCATTGGCAATTGTTCTTGCACCACCCCGGACTGTTTTGGTTGTTTTGTACATAATAATTTAGTGTATATTGGTAATCAAGATGTCACAGCTCCCGAGCAAATACAAAATTGTGCTGAATGACAGGGCGAGGGGTTACCGCCGGGTGCGGGCGGGGCGGGTTTTAGTTCCGATCTTGCCGCACGCCAAGTTATGTTGGGCAGGCAAAACACCGCGCGCGCTCATTGGTCAAATGAAGTAGCGCGCGCGTCCCCGGCTTCTTGTTTCTTGTTACAAATTTCCATCCATTTTCACGAAATCAGATTGCAGGAAAGCGAGAGGAAAGATAATTCACATAAAAAATTTAACGTGGGATACGTTAGCACCACCCTGTTGCCTTGGTTAATATAATT
The DNA here is from genome assembly GCA_016648135.1 of Agrypnia vestita. Lineage (NCBI taxonomy): Eukaryota > Metazoa > Arthropoda > Insecta > Trichoptera > Phryganeidae > Agrypnia > Agrypnia vestita. The sequence continues at coordinate 29,205 of JADDOH010004652.1, forward strand.
TGGCGGGTAGTAAATTAACGCTATCACCTGCCTTCCCCGCGGCCCACCAACTTTTAATTAATAACAACTAACAAAAGCACTATCTCTTCTGCGCCGAGTATTTATTACATCGCTCGCTCATACGCCCGTCCCGAGACGAGCACGCGTATAAAAACTATAACTTTGCAGCGCTGCTGGCGGGCACAGGGCGTGGAATATTATATGTAGTGTGTTACCTCTTAAGGCTGTAACACTATTGCATAGTCTTGACTATTGTGCTGAATACTCAAAAATCAAAAAAGAAAAATTCAAACAGGACATTCGTTTTCGTGCCCCTTTCAAAAATTCTGAAATCGAGAGTTTCCGAATGATTTTAGAATTTTTAAGAAAGATCTGGAAGAAACGTTCCCTATAAAAACGCGACGTATTGCGCGCGGATTCACTCCACTATTGAACGCTGCGAAAACCATAGATCAGAGGGTATAGATAGTGAACTGTGATTTCGAGCGATAGCTTCCACATGACATTCTTCTCTATCAGTAAACTTCAAAGGCGTCTATTTTATGTTTGTTTCTAGTGGAATTTCTCTGCTACATATCCGAAAAATGAAAATACAAGAAGGAAAAAAAAAGAATGCCAAACAACATAGCATTACTTGTTTATTTGATGTCATATTTAGGGAGTGTTCGCGGGTCGATAGGATGAAAGAGCGATCGGATGTAACTGCGTTTATTTCTTCCCCGAGAGCAAATGAAAATGTACCAGGAAAATAAATGTATGACGAATGAATAGATGTTTTAACGCAGCACAGGCCTGCTCGATGCTACGGCACGGCGATAGGTACATGGCACAGGGTTGGACAGGTACCGCTACACATATTCTCGTAGGTTGGTTCCTAGTGACATTAATATTAGTTAATTTATCTTGAAATTTCCTTTCCACTATCACAGGCATCGGTGATCAGCGTGCCTAAAGAATAGCCTCTTGAACTACCTCTCTTCCAGTTGTTTGTGGGGGTCCATTAGCCCAGTTAACAACTAATATTTCATAAATTATGTGAAAATATGGATAGCAGAATCAATCAGCCAATTATTAGGCCTAGTTTTTATGATACGCTGCTGGAGGCGATGGATTAGCACCATTTTGACAAGAATGCAAGTTAACGCTTCAATTTTGGAATAATTGAAGATGCACAGTATTTTGTCTTGACTGTGATAACATAATCATTTTCACTTTCTTAACCTTGTAATTCCCAAATATGTTCGAGATACTTCTCTTTGTTTATTATTTTGATGGTCCGCAGCACTTCTCAATCTTTTTCCACACGCCGGTAGACTTCAACATTTAACATAATTATGCAACTGTCAGTTGGGGTGGTGCAGCTTGTACTATATTAGATTCGTTAAGCAAAGCCCAGAAAATGGTATTGAGAGTTCTTCATAAAAAGCCATTTCGTTTTCCTTCAGAAGAACTTTTCAGAGAATGTCACGTCCTGGACATCAATCAAATATATTTACTCAACACTTTAAAATATTTTTTCCGACATAAACAAGATCACCAACAAATAACTCACTCACACTCAACAAGGGCAAAGGTGAACTGCGACTATCTTGTACCAAAATTCACAAAATATTTTCATAAAGATTTCACCTCTTCCAAGCACCAAAAATATTCAATAACTTAAAACATGTAGCCATAGTTTCGCGTATTTTTCTTCAAAAGTGTAAATCTGGCTGCATGAAAAGGGAAGGAAGCATGCCCAAAACCTATTAAAAGCCATGATATAAACTAAATTTGAAATATACTTTTCCTACAAGAACATTTACTTTCATCTTTTTAAGTACTTTTAATTGTTTTATTTTATTAAATATCCTATTCAGATCATTTTTTTCCTTTGTCTATAATAGAATTAATTAACACGATTATTAAATTGAAAACATTTAATTATTACTATTACTTAATTTTAATTGGCAATAAGATTGATTCACAAATGTTATATAAATAATAAATATTCTTGAACATTATACTACTGGAAGAGCACTGTCTGCTATAATACAGTAAATTACTAGTGTAGCAGGCAGGGCATCAAATCAATTTAGTGTTTACTTGCTGCCAAGACTCTCAGCAACGATGAAAAAAGCTTAATTTAATTTTGTAAATACTGTAAACATTGTAAACATTTGTAACATTGAATAAACATTGAATTGAAATACTCTATCTACCCAGAAAACTTTCATATGCTTCACAAAGCTACATCTCAAATGCCTCGGATTAATTCTTGAAATAGTTTCCATATATGTACAAGAGGTATTATTAGGGGATGTTATTAGACATCACTTAAACTAGTATAAATTATATCGGAGGGGATGGAAATCCTTGAACTTTAGCGGATTACGCCCCCCCGACAGCACATTCACAACTTGGCAAGTTTTCACGGGGAACAGCATTATCACAAACTTGTACGCAATAACGAAGTCGTGTCTTCCATTGTCAGCGCCGTCTGCTTCCGCGGGCGTCGGTATCATATTCAAATTTTATCCCAAATACAAATCGGCGATCCTCCCTTACATGGGGGGGAGAGGGAGGAAGCCACCCCCAATAATATTTCACAACACCACCTGAAAGTGTGCGAGTGGCTGTTGGATTTACATACGCCGACTTCACGCCAGGCCTTTCTAAATTGTTGGTCGCTTTTGAACTAATTGGTGGCCCGCCGAGGCTCCACATCCAAGGCGAGACTTTGGAAAATTGCTTTAATTTTCTTGGGAAATTGAGCCGTGGTACGTCGAAAGGTATTGAGACGAAATGGCAAAAGAGATTTCGTACAGAATCACTTTTAATATGTCACAACGCTTTTGAGAGATCGAGAACGGCCTGTATCAATTTAGGTGATCTACAAGATTCGGAAAATGCCTAGAATAGGAAGAAAACCGAAATTCAATATTATTCTCGCAGAATGTTATGAAATATTAAAATATGAATAATATGTTCATTATTGTGATATGAATATTACGAGATATGTCTCTTATTTCGGCTTCTTCTCAAAATATACGCTAGGGAAAAAGTCGTGCTTCTTGTTCTCACTGTACTCCCCTGGCCTAGAATAACCGAGAAGTTATGAGAACCTTCTCCTTAATATAAGAATAATCTAGAATGTTAGAAAAAAACAGCATTTGGATATAAATAGCGCAGATCTAGTCCGCCGCACAGACGTTGTGTTTTGACAGTTCGTTCGGTGTTAATACGACAGTATTTGGATATAAATAGAGCAGATCTAGTCCGCCGCACAGACGTTGTGTTTTGACAATTTGTTCGGTGAGAATATGGCCGCGAGCCGCGATGTCCAGGGTGGCCAGTCGTTAGATGACAGAAGCGATAAACAAAGCGAAATAATACAATTCGACTATTTAAAGCGAGATTTGGATGGAACATTCTAATGAATCTTAAGTAAAGCGTTTCCCAGCGATAATAACGAGTTCGTTTTCGAGTAATTTTTTGTGAAATAGAATATATTAAAGAAAAGCGATGAGTTTAATTCGCGTTAAGTGACTTTGTACATTAAATAATTAATTAATAATTTATTACATAATCGCTAATTTATTTCCAGTGTTTTCATTCGCCCCCACAGCCACGACGTGTGACAATATTATATGTATTTACCGCTGGTTTTAATTTCTTGTGGAAAAATCTTGAAAGTGAAAATAAACACACTTCCCGTCATCCAATCGAGATGAAATTTTGCATATCGACTTGATGTCGATGCCAATGCATTTTTACATGCATTTGGGGTCACACATACATAAACGCACACAAAAAAAGCAAATTTATCTCAGACTTTCTGGTCCCGTTCTAAAATTATTTCGTCACGGACACTTTAGAATTTATCTATTACTAGCTGTGCCCGCGGGCTTCGCACGCGTAGATTTTTAGTAGACTGTTTGGATCGCAAATCGCAAATCGCAAATCGCAAATCGCAAACTTTCTACAACATTCTCCTTCCAGAATTTTCAAGAAGTATATCGAATGTACAGGAACCTTCTAAACACACCGACACATTCCGCCACTCAGTTTAGAACCTTATATAACTTTCGGGAATTTTCTAGAACCTTCTCCTTCCAGAACTTTCTAGAGCAGGTTTCTCCGGAATCTTCTAGACTCGCCGACACAGTCGGCGCGCCTATTTTGAAACAATCTGAAGCATTTGCGGCCTTCCCATAACAAAACAATGAGCTAGAAAGCACATTTTCGTCACCCACTCCCACCCACGCAGAGCCACTCCCACCAAACTCGCATATTTTTGATGTGACACCGAGGCTATCTACCACCGGTGGGTGGTTGTGGCTAGTTGTGGAGAAAACTTGGCGGGTAGGGAAACACGGCTTTCTTTTAACTCGTAGCGTCTGCTTGTCTACTTTTCGTCTTGTCTGCTTATCTGACGAAAAAACTTTGAATCAATTTTTAACCCTTTTCCCGTGATCCAATCGAGCTGAAACTTTGCAAGTAGACTCGTGGCGACGATCAAGAAGATCTATTAAATTTCCGTTAAAAAAAATTAACAATTATAGTATAATTTCGTATTTTTAGAAATTTTAATGGTTTTTTCATATTGGATTACCAAAGCTTGATTACTAACAACGGCGGCCCGAAAACGTCGAGGAATATTTTCTAAATTTGAATTACTCCGTCGGTATACATAATAGGTACTTCACTACGAATTTCGAAAATCTAAATTGACTGAAAATGTTTTTAGAATTTAATCTTCAAAGCTGAAAACATCTGACATTTTGGAAATATATTAAATTTCTGTAAGTTTAGTGTTATGTTATATGTTTTAATTTATCTTTAATTTTTGTTATATTTTATAAAGAAAGGGATTATAGCAAAAACTTGGTTTTTATGGGTTAGTTTTATATACAGGGTTATTTGTAAAACATTAATAACCTCGCAGGGCTATATTCCTGCCTTGATTATGAGTCGAAAATGTTCAAGCTATTACGACCTAATATCAATAGTTAAGGAGATATGCAACATCAAAGTTTTTTTTTCAATACTTCTGAGTTATTTTTTATAAACCGTTGGACTATCATTACAGTAACTCATATCGATTAAGAAAAATTCATTTGTTTCAATACAACTTAAATAAAATGATAAAAACCCTGAAAAATTCCAATTGGAATGTTTTCCAATTGGAATTCGAAGGTTTTTATTTTTTTATTGGACATTTTTTAAAGGGAATGAATTTTTCATATTCGATATAAGTTACTGTAATGGTAGTCCAATGTTTTACAAAAAATAAGTCAGAAATATTGAGAAAAAAAATGCAAACTTTGATGTCGCATATCTCTTTAACTATTGATATTAGGTCATAATAGCTTGAACATTTTCGACTCATAATCATATAGTCCTGCGAGGTTTTTAATGTTTTACAAATAACCCTGTATATATATATGCTCTACAAGCCAGTCAAAACCGGGACCTCCGATGCAAATCGTTCCTCCCTCGTCTGGGGTTTGTCTGCGAAAGTTTCGTGCGAGCGTTCGCTGTGCGGCCAGACGACCCGAAACTTTGCTGTATCAATTTCCCGAGCAAACACGCGGCCCGCTGCGGACGTGAAAAGTTTGAGAAACGCGCCGCCACGGGCGCATCCCCTCTCGGAAAACAAATCGTCACATGGCTTAATTCAGTGAGGGCGCGGCTGTAAATCATGCCCCACGCTTCGCGGCCAGCGCTTACAGCTGGCAACTTATCCGCCATTCGTTCCAGGTGCTGATGAAATGCTGTACAGTCGTGGGTAATTTTTCAAGTGGTTTAAAGCTAGATTTTCAACTAGAGCTATTGAGAGAAGAATTGGCGTGCGGTGACTTTGGAACTACAACCCGCCCCACCCGCTCCCGGCGGTAACCCCTCGCCCTGTCATTCAGCTCAATCTCGTATTTGCGCGTGAGCTGCGACATCTTGATTTCCCATATACACTGAATTATGCCCAAAGCAGTCTTGCAACACATTGTAGGTGGTGCAAGAACAGTGATTGGGTACCCACTGTTTTATGAGCTTACTCTGACATATCGGTCCTTCTCATGCGGCGCCTGGTCGACAGTTTTCTACTCTAATAGCTATCTCCATGCTGGGCCGTGTATAGAGAGGCCCAGCAGGGAGACGCAAGCAAAGCCCACTCACTGTCCCACTCTCGCAGAAATAAAATCTTTATTAGTATAATCAATTCAGTTACGTGGTAGTAAGATACAAATATTTATGCATACAGGTTACAAAGGACATGGATACAGTACAAGAGCAAAAGAGACATAATACTAAGATTCACATATATAGATTCAAGGCAGAGAGTGATTACAGAGGGAGAGGGACAGCGAGGGGACAGGAAGCCACTCCCTTTTGACACCACTCCCTATAGGGGACATGGTGCAAGAACGATTTCCGATGTAGTTTCAAAGTTTTGCGAAGCTGAGAAAGCAAATAATGGACCAATATTACCATCTGACAGGACTCTAGATGGAGCGGCCACCATTACTGGTTTGTTTCTTTTGCGTTGCTCGACCAAATTTATATTACAATATCATAAAATATATTTGTCAACGTATCGGAAACTCTGTGTATTATGTATTGTGTAATAAATTTACACCCGGGCAACTTCTGTTTCGTGACAGGGACGCCCTCCCTCGCACGCCAATTTACACTGGTGGCATTGTACTGTTCGATATTCGTGACGTCACGTTGGCACAGAAATCGAATGTTTACAGAAAATTGTTTTTTTTTATATGTGGCAACACTGATTTGTCTCTATCAAAATTTATTCTACCCTCTATAGTACCAGTTAACATTTTTTTTCGACAAGTCTCGCTAACTCGTTGTTGAAGCGCCGCAGGACAGACTTTCTAACCTCTTGCCTTGTAAATTTTCGTCTTGTGTTTAATTGTGCATCCTATAAACATTCTCTCTTCTCCTTACCGCCGGACAAAGGGATTAACGCGTGTTGGTGGCTAACCGAGTGAATCGAGTGTTTGGTGAGGTGACATCTGGAATGGCACCGAGAGACAAAGGTGAGTCGAAACGTCCCTTCCTTTCTCGACCAATACAGTCCATTTATCGTCTCGTTATTCCTCTATTTCTTATCCCATCCCCCACGTACGCGGCGAATCACGTCGCGTGTATATTATAGATGTCTCACGGAGACGAAACTGTATTTTTATTATGGGAAAGTAGAAAGTATAGAAGTCTTTTGGGTATACATAGGGCTTACGACCTATCGTACGGCTGGCTTAAGTGATCTCTTTACACAATGTAACGTTCGTCATTTCCACCCATGATAGAATATACCATGTCTTCTAATTAATGATGTCTCTGTGACAAAAATCCAGCACTGTTCTGAAAGATTTGAACAAACTCAAAATATTCTACTTATCAAATAAACCATAAATCCTTAAACCAAATTTAAACAATATTTTTAAATGTATGTTCTGAGTACACAACTACTAAATTATGTCCACAGACGGATAGCGAAGAGCCCCCATATCGGCCCTACACTTACGCCACCCAGTTTGGCTTTTTTTTTTAAATAGAGATGTGAACACGGAATACGTATCACACTCATAACTAACTATTTTCAAACTAAGCTAACCGCTTGTGCTATGACAATATGGCTAACTAAAATAATGTAGGTTAACTTAGTAAAAACCACTACCAGATTTAAAGTCTACCAGTTTCGAGACGTATCCGTCTCTTCGGACCAATACTACACTACGATGTTCACAACACTATACACCACAACCATAGTATTGTCAAACTTTCACCAATATTGATCACATGCGTGTTAATCTTGTCAGTGCATGCTTTTTCGGTGATCAATATTGGTGATAGTTTTTATTAAGTTAACCAAAATTCTGTTATTATGTTTAACCACAAATTTAATACTTTAAATATTATTAATATTAATAATTTTATATCGGATAGGACTAACTTACTGGTCTGGAGTGAGGTTGAACACGCGACCTTTGGATCATGAGGCAAGAGTCCTAACCACAAGACCAACAAACTACTTTCCTACTAATATTAAAGCAGTCATACGAAACCTGTTCACTGTCTCTGTGGTGCAAACATGAAATGCAAAATTAATCATACCAGAAGTTCTTGAAATGCAGTGTTATTAAAAATACGATATATCTTCCTGTAAAATATCGCTTAACACATGTTGATATTTTCGTAATTTCTACATTATTCTAGTGTCTAGGAGGAAGTCCTCGTCTTGGTTGTCCAGTTATTGGTAGACGTTTCGCAAAGGTTGTAGATAATTGTAGATTTCTGTAGACCGTTCTCGATGTTTCCATTGTGTTGTTTCAAGTGATATTAGGGTTCGGACAGTGCGTAAACTCTTTTCATCATCTCGTTACAATATGTTAAAATAACTCCTGAAAGAAACTCGCCCTATATTAGTGTGAGAACTAAGTGATCCGTGGGATCCGGTCGTGTTGAACTGGAACGGGAACTATTTGTAAAGAATTGAACACAATCTTAACAACAGGATCGACGTATCATGGAAGTTTGCCAAAGTTGGTTTTACACGCTACAACACTCATTTGGGCTCTCAAAATGTTGTACTTAATCTATTGGTGCGTAAATCTTTTCTTTTTGTTGGCAATGCCAAATTGGCCTCGATTCAAGAATTGTGAATTTATTCTAAAAAAAAAATTATTACATAAATTAGTATTTTAATAAAAAAAACTTGGAGGAGCGTATGCTCATGTATACGAGGAAGAAGTTATACTTCTTTGGCGTGATTGTGATACCTTATATTTACATATTGGTTTAAAATGTATATTAACACAATAATACAATGTCTAAGGAGATGATAAATATAATAGACACAACACTCCGATATAGTTAAATTATTAATATTTTATTAATTATCAATAATTTAAAAAAATTTTACATTAGGGGAGCGGTGAATATTAGAGTACCTCTAATTAATAACCAAATTAATTTTCCATATAGCCCTTTTTTCAATGTAGCGTTCACAAGAGATGTGGTAACACCCACTTTAGACCTCGCCCCCTCTCACTCTCTCTCGTTAGATCCCTGAATTTTTCAGTAGTTCAATGGTACATAATCAGTGCATGCTTATCTCTGACAAGATTAACACGCATGTGAACAATAGTGGTAATACTTTGACAATACTATGGTTGGGGTGAATAGTGTTTTGAATGTAGTAGTGTAGTGTTGGTCCTGACGAAGAGACGGGTACGTCTCGAAACCGGTAGACCGTAAATCTGGTTGTGGTTTTTACTAAGTTTACTAACATTCTGTAATTATGTCTAACCACAAATTTAAATATGAATAATATTATTAATATTTGATTTTGAAGTGGTACAAATGTTACTATTGGTTTGTGATAGTTAAAATAAGATAAATGTCTTTGAATCGACGTCTCACGACGATTCGAAGACATTCAGCGCCGCAGCATCGCAGACCACGTGTGAATTTTCAAAAAAATTCCAAGTGCGTCTCTACTTTCATATTTTATCGATTTTAGGGCTAAATATCGTATGAATGACTATGTTTTTACTCCCTTTATATTAACTCGTGGCGTCTGCTTGCTTGCCGGCTTGCCGTCGAAAAAACTTTGGATCGATTTTTAACCCTTTTCCCGTGACTCAATCGAGCTGTAACTTTGCAAGCAGACTCATGGCGACGATCAAGAAGATCTGTCAAATTTTAGTTAAAAAAAAATAATAATTATAGTATAATTTCGGATTTTTAGAAATTTTTATGGTTTTTTCAAATTGGAATCATTACAAAAGTTTGATTACTAGCAACTACGGCCCGATAACGTCGCGGAATATTTTCTAAATTTAAATTACTCCGTCGGTTTACATAATAGTTACTTCACTACGAATTTATACAATCTAAATTGACTGACAAATGTTTTTAGAATTTAATCTTCAAAGCATGAAGTTTCTTATCAAAGCTCAAAACATCTGACATTTTAGAAATATATTAATATTATGTAACACATTTTAGAAATATATTATTATTAATATGTAAGTTTAGTGTTATGTATATGTTTTAACTCGTTTTTAATTTTTGTTATATTTTACAAAGAAAGGGAGTATAATAAAAACTTGGTTTTTATGGGTTAGTTTTTTGTTTTGTTTTTAAATCGAGTGTCTGACAAATACGTCATTTTTGCAATAAAAAAATTCTCGAATATTACTTTCAATAAACAGTTCTAATTTTCAATTCAATAACCAATCATTCGTCAGCTTTTAAATTAAGCATCTTCATAATTGGTACTCGGTTTAAGGTGGTCGACGATACATTATTTATATTACTGGAACACTCATTTCAAGTGAATAAATCTTTGATACTTTAATGGATGCGCTCGCATTTCCGCTACAATGAGTGCGTAACTTCCGTTACAATAAAAATTTACCCGCCATCCGCCAAAAGAAGGTAACTTAAAAATCTTAAAACTTCAATATATGTATTGAGACATATCTTGCATCTCACAATACAAGAAAAGATTTCAGTAAATCCTGACCCTGGAAGAGGGAGCTATAAATCACAGCTGAAGAATTTGATGCAATGGTTAAGCTTACTGTAAAGTGATATGTGATACTGGCTTTCTCGAAGATTTTATTATTTTTATTTTTCGTGACCTAAAGTACATTTATGTAAGGAAATGAGCCACTCATGTCAATAGGATGAGCCTGTGCCGAGATGAGTTGTATAATTATATAATATGGACAAAATACTATAATACATAAAATGAATTAATTGTTCAAAAGACTAAAGAACGAATGTACAATAGATAAAATATAAAAAAATATATGAATGTTCGCAAATATGGATAAATAAGTAGACTTCAATGAGCATATAAATAAAATGAAACCTTTCCTCTACAGTTGGGTACTTGTGCACATGCAGTTGACAATACTATCATTTCATATAATATAGCCAATGTCCATTGTATATGAATACACACGGCCGGAAAGAAAATGATAAAAAATTCATATTAGAGTATAGAATTATGAGATGGGGTGGTACAATAAAATCTGAAGAACCGGTTTATTTATTTATTTTTGTTTCATTTTCTATCGCTAGAACAGGACATGACGACCGATTACTGCAGCGAAACACATCTTTAAAACACAGGCTCGATGAAGTCACATCGGAATCGAACCCCGAACCAGAGTCATTACATTACGCGGGTCGCCAATTTATTATTAACAATTTAAGTCTATTGGCTATACATTTAAATGGTGGTTTTAGTTTCAACGATTTCTTCTAGATGGCGCCAGCATTCTGAGTCTATTTTTATAACTGGAATCATAAATAAAGCATTTTTTTCAATACAATTGAATTTAACGTGATTTTTTGGCACCGCATCCCTATCATCACTTCCAGCGAGGAGCGAGAAAGCCTTGGCACAGAGAACGACCCAATTATATCCCAGCCCAAGGTCTGACACTAGAAACGAATGGAGTTCCACAAAAAAACCTCAAATTCCCATTAAACGGGGAGCTGTGACTAGAACGAGGTTAAATACTGTTATAAGAGACAATATTTTTATTGTCGACTGCTTTACGATGTTAGTGGATCAAGGGTGCGACCCACTTCCCTCCCCCGCGCGCCAGCCTGCTCGGTTCATCCCCTAAACGTGGTCCCGTTTCCCGACCCACCCTACGACTAGGTTCCCGTGCTAAACGCCGCTAATCCGAATTAGGGGTGCAACAATGCTTGAACCTGATTTACGGCATTCGTTTTGGAAGGCCTTCAAGACTGATGCGCTACGCTTTATATAATTTTTTAACGCCATATTGAAAATATTAGTGATCACATAATTACCCATAAGAGAAGGAGTAACTATAATCATATTAATAGGTAGAATATACGTCACGTATCCACTGCTTGAAAATGGCTTAATCGTAAATTTCATTAGAAATAAATATTTGTACTATTTATTCATTGAATAAATTATTTAAAATATGCCACGAAAACTGTGAATTTTTAAAAATTGACATCTTGATTAAGTCTAGTTTACTTTTTTAACGCTTTAACACAAAAACCCATCCACAAAGATGCAATATGACCTCGTCAGAAATCGAACCAGAAACCTCCGCCATGAGAAGCCAATACCATACCCACTGGACTACGAGGGCCGCTGTGAAGTTACCACAGTTCCAAGTAACATTAAGTCAAATCTGTTGCAAATATATAAACTTTTAATTATTTCACATAGAATAGGTGTGGGATGGATGAAATTTAGATCCGTAACAGGAATCTTGTGTGACCCGAAAACGCCTGTAAAACTTAAAGGAAAGGTATACCAGGCTATTGTTAGACCCGCGAGAATGTATGGCTCCGAATGCTAGACTATGTACAACTCCTACACTAGGCAACTCGAAACAGCAGAAAAGCGAATACTTTGATGGTCGGCAGGACATTAAAAGATAGGATTAAAAATTCCCGCATTCGTGGTAGCCTGGGTGTCACGGATATAAACAGTAAGCTGGAGGAGCGACAGTTGAGATGGTATGGGCACATAAGACGAAGACCACCAGACCGCACGGTGAAGCAGACAATGTCTATGGAGCTACATCGACAGTCATCCAGAGGAAGACCAAAGAACTCCTGTATGACTCAATGCTCCAAAATATTACAGAGAAACGGCCTGGATGAAAACGACACCCAGAACCGAAGAAGCTACAGCCTGAGAATGAGAAGGGCCGACCCCAACAGCCTACCTAGGCAATAAGTTGGGACAGTGCAAGGAAAAAGGAGAAGAGTATGACTTTGTTTAACGTTTAATTATTAAATGAATAGGTAATGATTAATATTAATCATATTTTAATAATTTATCCATATTTTAATAAACAAGAAATTTTTTAAAGATTTTTTTTTTAAATAGAGATGCCAACACGGAATACGTGTCGCATCAATATTCTACCTATTTTCAAAATAATTTAAACGCTTGTGCTATAAAAATAGGACTACTTGCTGGTGTCCTGGAACGGGCCTCGATCCACCGACCACCAGATCACTAGGCGAGCGTCATGACCACTACACCAACAAGCTACCAAAAGTGGTTAAATAATTATCATCAATGTTTTGAATTCATATTAAATTTAAAATTACTGCTGCTAAATAACCGAATAACTGTGTAAATAACACATCCTTGAAGTGCCGTGTCCAAAGGATTGACTTTTGCGATACTTTTGGAGGGTTTCGGGCTAAAAAGGTTACACATCAAAAAATGATGGATATTTCGAAGGTATGGTTCAACCCTACCGGGGCGTAATTTAGGGGTGGTGATTCCTCTAATCGATACATATGTAAGTGCCTGCTCTTCGCTTCCGGCACAAAGGAGGGATCAATTGGGATCATTCTGATTAAATCAATTAGGGGAACAATGACAATGATGATCCTGAGGAAATAATTGGTAATCCGCCTTTGAGTTACCTTTGATGGAATCCGCGGTAGACCATCGGCTCGGTCGAGATGTCGCTTACGTCGGGATGTTATGCCGAGAATTAATTTTAATGAGTCGTGTTTTGAAGACTACAATGCCATTAAAATATAAATACATTAGTCCCTTATCTATGAATTTAATGTCATCAAATAAATTGAAATTGATAATGGTAATAGTATTAAATTGAAAGAAAATATGTTATATAAGATATATATTAAAGAAAACACATTATAATTGTGAAGTTGCAATTTCAGATTAGTTCTGTGAATTATTAAAAAAAAAATATTAATCGATTTGAAAATTCAATAAAAATTTGTTTAATAAAACACAGAACTTTGTTCTGAAATTGAAACTTCATAATCGTCCCCTAGCGGTAGATGCACAAAGATATTTGTGACCTTAGCATTATAAAAAGCGGATTTCTTTAAAAATTGAATAAAAATATTAATCAATTAAAAATGAGACTAGATATAAGTTCGAAAATTTTTCGTTAACTTAACAAACTGCCGCGCCGTGGTGAAATTAGATAACGTACCATCCCTGGGTAGAATAGGGGTCCGTTGGTTGAAATCCCGGTAGCAGTTAATTAGTATTTTTTCTGGAGGTATGTCTTTTATAAATGATTAATTAAAGTTTGTTATATAAGAAGTATAAGAAAGAGTTCTTTAAATGATTTGTTTACCCACTAGCTGGCTTAAATGATTACTTTACACAATGTAACATTCACCAACGGAGATGTTTCATTGTGCTGATGATATATTTTGTAACATTCAACTAAAATATAGACCAAAACTGATAAATTGATGAAAAATATTGTTGGAATCTGTCAATAAATAACAGAGAAAAAGAATATTAAAATCAGGGTATTTTAGCGCGGAATGATTGGCCTCCAACTCGCGTATGACGTCACGCGACCGCATAACCGGTTACATGTACGATGCACACCGGTTACAAGAGATGAGAGTCACGCGACTCGCGACCACGCAAATCTAACATTGTTAGTTTTTGAATTGTCTAAATTATATTTCAGACTTTATACAATTTTATTCAAATTTTCATCTCCATTAACTGAAAAAAAAAACTTCTGCATTCTACTGTAAGAACATCCAAATATTATCAAATTTTTGACAGTTGTAGATATGTTCGAATATTTATTATAAATAATAATTATACTTATCATAAATAAAAAATAATAATAAATATCCTTATGTGGACAAAACCTAGAAATTGTATTCTCAGAACATCCATTTAAATATATTGTTATAAGTCATTTCCATTAAAGTCTCATCTGAACGTTTTTGGGAGAAAGTATAAAAAAGTTTTTCGTATTTTTTTTTCAATACAGATGCGTGCACTAAATATATGTCACCACTACATACCTAACTAGCTAACCATCCCATTGGTGCCAAAGGGTAGGCAACGAGGATGGAATGCAACAATAACTCGTGGCGTCTGCTTGCTTGTTTTCTTGACGAAAAAACTTTGGATCGATTTTTAACCCTTTTCCTGTGATCCAATCGAGCTGAAATTTTGCAAGCAGACTCGTGGCGACGATCAAAAAGATTTATCAAATTTTAGTTAAATAATCATAATAATTATAGTATAATTTTGGATTTTTAGAAATTTTAATGGTTTTTAAAATTGGAATCATTACAAAAGTTTGATTACTACCAACGGCACCAGCGACCCGATAACGTCACGGAATATTTAAAATTTAAATTACTCCGTCGGTAGGTATAATAGGTACTTCACTACGAATTTCGAAAATTTATGACAATTGGTTCATAGATGACAGCAAACTTCGGTTTTTTGGGAAGAAATCAAATAATAAAAAGATATTTTTATAGATTTTTGACATAGATATTTGTCTAGACATGTTTCATTTTCAGTCAATCAATTATTACATGACGGTAAACTTAATTTACAAAGAAAGGGAGTAAAATAAAAACTTGGTTTTTATGGGTTAGTTTTATCACAAGAATCAAAAATTTTCATTTTTTCAACTAAACATACATTTTTTTACATTTTTTTTTGGAATCGCCACTCAACTAGCCCTTGGACATATCCCTAGGTGTCGGTGTATTTTTGTATCTATATAACAGTTATTAAAGTAATATGTCAAACTTAAGTAGCATAAAAACAGAAGAAAAAACAATAAAAGCAGAAGAGAAAAAAGTACTAAATAGAAAACACATCAGTAAACACAATAAATATAACTTCTTCTTCAAACACAGCAAAATAATTTTTTGGTGACATTATTCATATAATTAATAGAAATAAACTTTGTTTTCACCACTTTTGTATTGAAAATATCAAAATGTTTCAGAGCCCATGGCCCCTTCGTGAGGATACAATTGTATATTTCTAGTTAATATAACAATAAACATTATCTATAAAATTATATAAAATGATATTGTTTATTAATACGTTTTCGCAGGTAAGTGAAATACTCTAGTATAAAATTAAAATTAATTTTTACAGATCTAGAATAGATTAATCATAATATACCAATATAAGAACAAAATAAAATAAATTAGAAAAGAGAAATATAGTAAAAATATAATAAAAAGCAATAATATACATAAGGACAAATAAAAATTATATGTAAAGAGAAAATATAGTTAAGATATTGTAAGAAACAAACTTCAATTATAGTAAATGTTAGAATAATCTTCGAAATCGTACTGACACTACTGCAATGGAATTGCATCGGACTACATTTTAAATGATGTACCCCAGAATGCAGAACAGAATAGCGCGTCTTACCGTAGAACCTTTTCAGACACCAGGCACTGTTGAGCACCAACTTAACATTATTCGGCCTTTCCATTATTAACCCTTCGCCATCATCAATCAGCATTATGAGGGTCCACCCTCGCGACCCTTGCCTGATTATTTTACGCCTGCATTAAGGTAAAGTCCTGCTAGGGCTGATGGCGAAAACGCTTCGCTATTTCATTAGCGGATCCTGCGTTTATTGCTGTCATCTACCTTTATTATGCTAATTTATAATTAAATTAATGTATCAATAAAATTTAGTGATGCACGAAATTGGAATTGGAATGACTGTGCGTATATGTGAAAAGTAATTACAATTAATATTGGTTTCGACATGCTGTTGTGTTGTGAATTATTAATTAATGTAAATATTTCGGTAATTAACTAAGACTTTAGATGAAATGTCTCGAGACTCGACACAATTTCGCTGTCGTGCATACTTTACCCAATTCAGTGTTGCAAAAGCATCTCGTCGATAAAAATAATTTAGGCATTTGAGTCACGCAGTTTTTTGTTATCGTGATTATTCTGCTGAGTCAAGTCAGACGAGTAGGTCGATATATTAAGGTTATGACGATAATACAGCGTAAGTAGTATTTGTAAGTGACTCTGGAGTATGTATACTATCAGGAAAATAACTGATGTCGCATTATCACTAAATCAAATAGTTGAAATCTTATATTTCATTGCATGTGTGATATCCTTCCATTGGTCTAGGAAGGACTTTTTGTGGAGAAGTCTGGGATCCTCAGTGAAAATCCAGAATGTTCTTCAAGGTTTATTTGTTCCTTACGAAATACAACAGTATCGCGACAAGATAAAATTAACTTCGGTATATATTTTTCTGGGATATTATTCCGTATATGTGTGACCTCTCTGGCCGACGTTTTGGGTCCCGTTGCAGGGTCCACCATCAGGGCTGACGTGGATGATGTAGGACTCTGCAACTGATGATGAAACTTGCAACTGGATCTGAAACGTCGGTCAGAAAGGTCACATATACACAGCAGAATATCCCAGAAAACTGCACACAGAAGATTCTGAATGGCCGTAAAAACCTGAGGATATTTTAAAAGTACAACTAATGATTCTTATTAGCTCTCCAAGTGCGTGCTTTCGTCCTGGCTTTTTCCCATCAAAATCCAAATCCCATTTTCCTTCTCTTTCACGCGCTCAGACAGACGTCCATCCAGATACATTACAGTATGTTTATGTGAATCTCGTACAAAGCCAGGTACGGATAGTTATATTTTTAGCATAGCCAGAAGACAATGTTAACAAAATGTTAAATATCTTTCGGGCGGCAACCCAGCAAAAATTTCAGCAAAAGATAATCCCGGTAAAGACGACAAAATAAAAACTACAAAATGAGAGATAACCCTGTATTGCTTATTTCTCCCTCGGGTAGATTCTTTAATCTTCTAGGAAATAATAATTACGACAGATTCCATTTTCCAGATGCGGGTGGGAGATTGGAACGTTTTATGAGTTGAGAAAAATGCTAATCAATGAAATATGAAAGTAATTTTCACCCTCTTTAAAAAAATATATACGAAGGGGTCCCTTCATTCTTTTACTTTTTGGTGATTGTGACGACTTCATTGCAAAAAAATGAAAACACTGTGTACTTGTCTGGTAGTTTTATTTTCATAGTTACTTATTTCTCAACCACAATAATAATTATTCTTTTTACAAAATCTCATATTACCTATTGTGACGATGCATATATATATATATATATATATATATATAAAATATGATAACCATTATGGCAAACTCGAACATATCTTAGAACAAAAAGACCCCAATTAGCCTAAAAAGAAAAGCCTTTGAAATCATGTGTACTGGCAGTGATGACGTATGGATTAGAGACTATGGCCCCTACAAAGAAAAGTGTAGAAAAGCTCAAATGCACGCAACGATCCATGGAGAGATCCATGCTTGGAGTAAGCCTAAGAGAGAGCCTAGAAACGACGAAATTAGGCGCAGCACTAGAGTAGTGGAAATCACGGATCGTGTAGCGAAACTAAAATGGCAATGGGCAGGATACGTTGCAAGACCGGATACTACAAGATGGCCTTCCAGAGTTCTGAAATGGAGACCTTGGAAAAATAAAATAAGCATCGAAAGACCTCAAAAGAGGTGGGCCGATGATAATGTCGCTGTGGGGGGAAAGAAATGGCTACAATTAGCCAACAACAGGGAAGAATGGAAAAATAAGGAAGAGTCCTGCAGCAGTGTAAAGAAGAAGGCTGATAAAGAAGAAGAATAAGAAGATGATAACCATTTAATTGTAAAATTGCAAAAAAGTATCGTCACTCGGCTTAAATGGAACACTGTTCCGTCATTAACACTAACCGATCGAGAATCTTCCACTTGTCTATGGAACATCTTATATTCATTTTCTAGTATATCTGTGCAACACTGATGCACGTCATTTCTATCGCATTGATCACTGTCGAGAATATTCCGTACGCAATTAATTTTTTACCCATTACACTGACTATGTTCGCTCAGATCACAGTTTGCCCGTTTCTACTCGTCTGTCACAACAAACTGCGCAGCGGTAGCTCGCCCGTGTATGTACAATTTGTAATTATGCAAATATTTCGGCATAATCCCATACTTTCGACTAACTATGAGTTCTTTCTAATTGTTTCCAGCGTGTTTTGGTGCGTGTGAGTTCCTTCCGGATCATTCTACACTATTTTTTGCTATTCTTATCGATTTTTATAATATCGTGTTAGTATGTACTGTAACATATTAATCACTTAATTTGTGCATGTTAATTTCATCCTAAGACTATCTAATAGTCATTAAGGGTTATTTATGTTGAGACTTTGAATATTGGAAAATTAAATTAATGAATGTGCTAAATCCCGCTATTGCGGATAAGATCGAAATAATAATTCCTCGGGTCACAAATATTCACTCCCTTTATTTCAATAATATAACTGACAGTAACGTAATAAATCTGACAAGTGTCATTAGGTTAACACCTCTTTTAACTCTTGACTGAACCGACGATGATGACACCAATAGTCCCATCCATTCGCTATGGATGAAGACATCAACAACGAATCAGTTGCCGACCGAATGATGAAATTTTAAATCCGCCAATCAGATGATCAGCTCACGGTCCCGTTAATGGAATTCCCGCATTCTGTCGATATATGCGTACCTACCGATATTACACAATGTATCAAGGTAACGTCTCAAACAC
This sequence comes from Agrypnia vestita, assembly GCA_016648135.1. Lineage (NCBI taxonomy): Eukaryota > Metazoa > Arthropoda > Insecta > Trichoptera > Phryganeidae > Agrypnia > Agrypnia vestita. The sequence continues at coordinate 48,665 of JADDOH010004652.1, forward strand.
GATAAAATTTAGCATAATGCTAAACAACTCTGACAAAATCACAAAAATGCGTCATGCGCATAATCACCAAGAAATCGAGAATGTTTCCTTCAGATGATTTGTTTGGAATATTTAACGTTCTTGACCCGAGACATTTATACCTTAAAACCATACTTATAAAATTCCACAAGGACAAGGTTAATTTTAATCGTACACAACAAACACGGGTTACAAGGCTGGCAAATACAATTTATTTCGAGGTACCTAAAAGGAAAACGTCTTTTGGGCAAAGACAATTTAATTTCACTGCCCCGCTTGTTTTTAACAAGTTACCTAATGCAACTAAAGAAATAACGCTACACAAACCTTTTAAACATCATATTACTAAGTTTATAAAAATATCAGGTAGAAGGTATGCTGAAGAAGTGATCCGCCCTTGACCTCTGAATTGGCAAAAACTGATTTATATAATTTAAAGTATACTATAATATAATATTTATTTTTGTAACTACTTAAATTCCTATCTTAATTTAGTGTGTGTATTTTCTTTTCTTTTACTTTTCTCTTAGATTTAAGTATTCCTATGATTTACTTTATTATTATTGATCTATTTTCATTATTACGTTTATACTTTCTTTAATTATCATTTGTTAATAGTACATAAATATCATATGAGAATAACTGCCACAAAACAGGTATTTACCTAGTGTGGCAGTTATTAGTAACTTGTATTAACAAATGTAAATAAACAATAAACAATAAATAAAAAAAATAAAAAAATAAAGTCATCTTACACAGCTTAATTGCTGTCAACACTATCACCTGGGCACACACCATCAAGAGACATCTACCCCTAAAACAATCCAGTGCAACAATGCAATATACAAACACTGTTCTCACCCCACTGCATTCCTAACAATAATTATTAACAGACAACCCTTCAATGGTAATGCTATTTTACTCTAGAACAATCCTCCCCAACACCTACGAGACAGTGACAAAGTAGAGAATCCTTCAACAAACATTGTACTCGACGGCTTGGAGAACTACTATTTGAAACGCATCTGCTGTGGGCGTCGGCCATAAAGGGAATCGGCGTTCTCATAAGGTACCATTTATCGTCGTTGCCACTAGTGATGGGTCCGCTCTGTACTCACTACTACAATGTAGTACTACACTACATTGAAGTGCATACTTCGCACACTTTGATGTGTAGTGCACACTACAAACACTAAAGTTATTGAAAGTATAAACTTCAAATAGCACACTTCATTTCAAAGCGAACACTACAAAGTACATACACTTCAAAGCTATCGAAAGTATGAGAAACATACTTTAAATAGTGCATTTTTTACGTGAAATTGGTGGATGAAGAAATTTTTGGGAAGTTGATGTAGGTAAACGAAGAAATCTTTGGAAACTGTAACAACCCCCCCCCCCCCCCCCATTGTTTGAAAATTTTTTGGAATCTTTAGCTCGCCAAATTTCTATTTGGGAAAAAAATACTTACATTAAAAAATTTACTTCACTATTACTTCATTTCATTACTTCACTTCAATTACTTCACTTCACTTACTTCACTTCATTTACTTCACTTCATTTCGTAGTATTACAATTACTTTACTTCAAGTAGTTTTTACTACAATTGTAGTGTACACTTTGTAGTCTTCAAACTGGTGAACGTGTGTGTGTTGTAGTCTTCATTTTGAAATGTAGTTTTTCCCTTCGCTAGTTGCCACTTACCACAATATTGCTTAGCCTTCAATGACAGGATGTAAATATGTTTTAAATGATATGCGGGTTTATTATTATATATTATTGGTTTGCCTCATTTTAACCAACGTGTCTTGACCGCTATTGTATAACAAAGTAAACTTTGTCAATTTTGAGGCGAAAATTATGAAAAACACTAAGTTTTAGTACTAATATTATTTTAAAAGTTTAGAGAATTCAGTTTGTTGCACGTTTATCTACTAATTCTTCATCCAAAGTGTCCAGATATTAAATTATGCACGAAATTTCGGACATAATTATAGAATACATAATGATAGAAATTTTTACATTTGATGTAGGTATATAATAAGAGTACCCCGCTTTTGTCTGTCGATATGATTTTTTTTGTTTAATTAATTTCAAAAACGTCAAAGTTGTACAGTTTGAAAACATTTTAAAACAAACCGTTTTAGGACGAAAATCGATAAAACGTGAAAGTGGATAGGTACTTGTTTTTATACAAGTAAAAATCAATTCGTTACGTGGGTTCTGTTTTTAAGGTGTATTTTATATTTTTTACTGTTATTGATGTTAATTCTAGTCTGGATTGTATAAATTTAATTGTAACACAGTATGACAGTATGAAACCTGTGATCGTACCAAAAAACAACACACGTATTTTATTATTTATTCCCAAGTAGTAAAACTTCTAACGCGCGTACAAAACTCAACGATTTTTTTGGTTGGTTTTCTCGGATGAGGACCAGCTTAGCACGGTGACAGTCTGCTCTGCGTAACACATACCCATTCCACTCCTGCCTGGTGAACTTGAGCATCGTGGCAATTTGTGTAATCTTAAAGTCTAGGTCAAATTACTGAATAAATTGTGCTCTTACGCGTCATTAAAAAGACGGTGTTACATCTGGCACCCTGTTCTTGAACCTAAAACCTTCGCAGTACCACAAGCTACCCTCTCAACCGACCCTTTCGTCAGCCGACGATTAATCTTTATAATTTTGTCGTAATTTGTCTCAGAAATTTGAGCTAGAGACTAATGTGTTGCAATTTGTAAAGTCTCCCAAGAAATTGTGTGAGAAGCTCAGCGAATAAATCTGTACATTAGTACGTAGTAAATACGACTTATAAATCGTTTTACTCCAAATTTACTCCTTCTGCCTTGATTGAACTAAGTAATTCTCATTAATTTAGGAATTTAAAAATACGAAACAAAAATAAACTCTGCGACTCGACTAGCGATAGACAAAGTAAGAATGTGTAATGAGATAAAGTTTGTTAAGACACTTTTCGTTTAAATTTTGCTGTATAAATATTCTTCTTTCTCTGTTTTTTTAAAATTATTATTTATTTGTTCTTCTTACATAAATGAATACAATGAAACATTTAAAATAAAGGAAACAATGTATTCTAATATCTCTATGAGAGTCAGAGGCTCATGTATAGAGAAAGAGTATTGCAGATGTAAAGTATGCATTAATCTAATTAGTACAAAATAAAATTGAATATATAACAATGATTATATACAAAGGAATATTATATTAGTAAGAAGTTGTAGTAAGTAGCCTTAAATTCTGTTTTCATTTGATGATAATTACATTTCATACGATCCTTGGACGCAAACATTCTTTATTTAGACATTTTATGGTGAGCTGTGAAATAGCGCGACATCTATGTAATTTATGGCGTCTCATACCATAAAAACATAACCACCAATCTAGGTCACACACACACATACACAAACAAACGTGACGAGTCTGCCGCGTAAACAAAACTGAGGCACAGGGCGATGCCCGGAGCACCGTCAGTATACACTCAGCTAGACTTCAAGAGAATTTTTTGTTCGCAAAACATATAAATCTAGCCAACGCCCTGTACGGGCATGTCAGTCTCTCAGCGACCTCCGGCGTAGGCTAGAGGCCTTGGTCCGTCGAGTCTTTATGATTGTCTTTATTATCGTAATTATGTTTAACTTGTAATTGTTTTATCGAGAAAATAAAAACGTCAAACATTTTACGACTTTGGAGAATTCCCGTTACATAACGGGTGGTGACCCTAAAGCAGCTTTCTCCTCATTCATCGATCACCACAAATTGGTGACTACCGACGCTCACCTGTCACCCCCCAAAAATCATCCAAATATAGCACACACACATACGGTCAGGCGTTCCGCCGGCTTATTCCATTCGACGCGTCTCTTCTTCACCGTACCTCATCCAAATTACATAACTTTTAAGCTTGTACTCCAAACATATCTACATACACTATCCCTGTACACGAACATAGAGTCTATTACAGCTCTGTACATACAAAAGTTTGTAATATGTATTATATAAAAAAAAGTATTTAAATGCGAGTACCATTTTGTTCACCAAATGCATTACCTGGTCTCTTTATTCCTTACTATAAAGCTCATTAATATATCTTTGATATATTCCCGGGCGCGCGCTCATATATATGCAAATAAAATGTGCACAATTAAAAAATTTATCGTGTGTGTATGCTATAATATTTTTTACAGTAACAGTATTTAATAATTAGTTATAAATATTCGAAAAACTAAAAAAATATTTTTTAAATTGTGTTTTACTATATACTGTAAATAAATATACGAAAAAATTTCACCCGGTAAGCGATTAATGAATATTTGTGATCAGTTCGGCTCTTTGGACTGTAAAATGATCACTTGAAAACATCGCTTCGTTATTATATCGCTTCGCATAAAATTTACTTCAACTCTTCCAACAATGCGTCTTTGCTGGTGGCGTGATATTTAAAGCTGCGCCGCCCGCCCGCTCCTGCGCGTCCTTCCTTCATAGAAAAAGTATTACTCATTAGGGAATGAACATGCAGAGACGGCTGACATTTTTGCTGATAATATAACTGTGTACAGGACAAAGCTGATACAATTCTTTACATCTCAACGAAATGGAAATGGAAAATAATTTTTTTGTATTATTATTTTACCTTTTAACTATGTATTATTATTTGTACCTTTAAGTGTATTATTATTTTATCTGTCTTATGTTTTTCTGTATTATTATTTTACCTTTTAACTATTATTATTTGTACCTTTTATCTGTATTATTATTTTATCTGTCTTATGTTATTTTTTAAAATTTATTTTCTGTATATTTGTAAAAGCCCATAAGGGCGTTAAATAAATAAATAAAAATAAAATAAAAAATTACGTGAAGGTATTCTAGGTCCTTCCAGATTATTCTAAAATCATTATATAAAATTCTAGAAGCTTCCTTATTTAACGTGACAATAATCTAGGCTTACTCATGTCATTGTTATTATTTCAATCCTACAACATGATTATCGTTGTTAACAAGATTAGGTATATTTATTCAATACTTATGTTAACCGTTCAGTGCGGGTTATGTTGGGTAACCTACATTCATGTTAAACCATATCGGAATTCCAAGTAAGTGAAACGGTTTAGGAGATAAATTCTAGTACAGAAGTATCATGCCGCTTACGCCCCGACGGTATGTAAATTATATTGAATTTATACTAATACGATTAAAGTGAAAATGTCTCTCCCGGCGATATCTCTCGCAATGCGATGTCGATTTATCGAGGTGCGTTTTTACAGATAAATTAAACATTTTCTAAGCTCTGTTCATTAATTCAAGATTTTCATTAAAAAAATCAGGATTTTTCATTAATAAAATAGAATGGAAATGAAAATGTTTAAACTGGGATTACTGGATTTCATGTCACAGGGACATCATTAATCAATTAATGTATATTATGAATGTCTCACAGAGACGAAACTGTATTTTATTAGTATTATGGGAAAGTAGGTTTAGAAGTCATTTATGGTGTATATCGGACTTTCATAGAAAAAAGAATATAGCTTCATAAATTCCGTAAAATCAATTGTGGGAGTCTCATTGATCGACATTAACGATATCAAAAATAATTAGCGACATCTGTGGGGATTTAAGGGGAAGGAAAATGGCTGTCACAGGCCGGTATAATAGGTTGTTACAACACATACGTGATGTGTGTCATATAATCCAAATATATACAACTTTCAAAAATTAGTAAGACAAGGTATATTCTATCATGGTGGAAATGGCGAACGTTACATATGTGTAAAGCGATCACTTAAGCCTACCATACGATCGGTCGTAAGTCCAATATACACCATAAATGACTTCTATACCTACTTTCCCATAATAATAATAATAAAATACAGTTTCGTCTCTGTGAGACATTCTTAATATACATTCATTGATGTTTAAACTACATTGATTGATTGATACTGCTGTATATTCATCAGGACGACGATACTTCAAATCTGTTTTGTTTACAGTACCTACGTTTTCTCGCTTAATATTATGTGCTTATTTTATGCTTTTCTTCTGCATGCTTTATTTCTATGCTTTTAGCTCTTCTATTGTGCTGTTGTTTTGTACGCGTAGTACTTTTTTACTTTATTTTTCCTATACTTATTTTAATTTTTTTTATATTTTTATCGTAATATAACGATATTTTTACTGTAACCTGAAATGGGGCTCAAGAAGCCGACCACCGATTATTTCTCAGTTATATATTAAACGAATTAATAAACTTATAATAAACTTGACGATCATTTGCCTATTACATTTTTTTCTGTATGCATGTCTTCAAATCTTAAAGCCTTGTAACCTTTTGATTTATAACGCAGTAGTCTTCACCACTGCAATCTGTCAATTCAGGTAGGTTAGGTAAGGTTACGTTAGGTTAGGCCTGTCTTCAGGTAGGTCCAGTCACGTTCTCAATATTGTCTCAACGTCTTTGAAGTCTTCCCTTTGGTCACCTCCCTTGGGCTTGTTGATGTTATGCTACATGTGGGAACATTTGAGGAGGCATTCTTTGCATATGTGTGGTCCAGTGTACAAGCTATCTTAAATCTAGCAACGATATCTCATTCGTCATACAAAACCTGCACTTCATGATTCCATTATATTTTGCACGACCCATACCTCCCCCAGGGATTTAGCACATTTTCTTCCCTACCATATTCGATATATATTTCGATGATTTATACTAGGGAAAAGTAATTATGTAGTTTTCCGTTGTTTTCCTCATCGTAGTATCATAGCCATTCGGATAAGTTACGTTATCTAGTACTACCCTTCGTCAAGGTCCTAGTCCACGGGAGTTTTTTTATTATTATTTTTTTTTTATGTATTAGAGACACTAACAGGATAATAGGTACATGATACTCTGATAATAAACATTATAGTGAAGACTATGCCCATTATCCCAATTACAAGTGTCTTCGGCACGCTCTAGTAACATGTATTTTTGCAATTAATTATATTTTACATGTACATTTATGTGTATTGTATATTTTGTGTTTGAATGTAGTGCGATTAGTATTTAATGAATGATTGATTTAATGGATCTATAGGTTCATGTCATCGTTTAGAAAATGGATGTTATGTATGAGTGAGTTTTTGAACGAAGATAATGTATCTGCAAGAATATCAGCATCAATGTTAGGGTCAGTATAATACAAATTATATGTGCGACACAATCTTGTGATGGGAGAAAAGTCACCGACATTATTAGTGTGCTGGCTTATTTAAAAGAACTCCGGGTTTCTTATACGGGGTGTAACATGCAAATTTATATCAGATAAAGAGAGAGAATCAATAGCTCCGCTGAGAATCTTGTGTAGCACAACGAGATCGGATATTTTCCGTCGGAACTCAAGTTTGTGCATCTTGAAAAAGGCAAGTCGATCTTCGTAGCTGTGAAGGTTGTTGTGTTGACCAGCTTTGTATGGCAAAATACGTAGAGACTTTTTCTGCTCTCTCTCGATTCTCGTAATATGTGTTGTATAATAAGGTGACCAAATAACTGACGAATCTTCTAATATACTTCGTACTAGTGATGTATAGAAAATTTTTAGACTTTGAGGATTTTTAAAGTCGTGAGTAATTCTGGTGATAAATCCCAACATAGTATATGCCTTGTTTGTGATATTATCTAAGTAGTTTCTAAAAGTGAGTTTAATTTAGAGTTATTTTAATTCCTTACCCTTCACATCTGGCCGTCTTCCCCTATCCTCCACATGAAGACACGTCCTACTGCTGCCTCAAGGACCGTCAAAAAGAAGAAGATGAATAATACAATTTATTCGAGAATAGTTTTGTAAATGAGAACACAATATCAAATTCCCGAGTGTCCAATAAGTGGTCCAACCTGCGATTAATCTCCAGTGGCTTAATTCAATTTCCCCCCTAGTCGGATACCTCTCCTGGAAGACACAATCACCTTTTTTCCGTCTGACAGCCCCTCAATCACTTTTCCAGCGAGTGGTCCTCCAATCACTTTTCCGGCTTCACCCCTACAACTGTCTCTGCGCAGATAATAAATATCCTTCGTATTATTTTGGTCTCGATGAATGTGGGATTTTTCATTTCGCACATATTTCATATCACATATTCTTTTCAGATACCTACGTCCGTAACCGGCTTGAATAAGCTTTTTTAAAGAGCTTTATTGATGGCAATTAGATTGTGGGGCGTAATCCAAGATCATGGTCCCATTGTATATGCAATGAAAATGAGTATTTCATTATATAATTGAATGTTCCTATTACAAAATGAAAGATAATTAACGCTTAAATAATAAAATTCTACAGTACATTTTGAATGTCAGTCATTACTTAAAGAACCATAGAAAAAGGTATATAAAAGAAAAAGCGCAAACCATAAAGAATAATAAATATTACGCAATATGAATTTTGTTTTTCATATAACAAAAATAACCGTAATCTGAATTAAACAAAGCAAACCTTATAACAAAACCTAACCAAACCTAACCTAATCAAACCTAATAACCTATCCTAACCAAACCTAATAACCTAACCTAACCTAACCAAACCCAGTAACCTATAAATAATTTAAAAAATATCAACAAAATACCAAAAGTACCAACATTCAATATTCATTATATTTGTTTCGTCTATTTAAACCTTGTACGTTGTCTATGATTTTCACATTTTTCCTCAGATGTTGCCTACGAAATGTCAAAATATACAGTAAAATTTTCGAAACTTTAAAGTGTAACATCTTATTTAATACTTACTGTTTAAACGTAAATTATCTTTCATTTTGTTATTAGCACATTCAATAATGTAGTTAAATACTCATTTTCATTGTATATACAATGGGACCGTGATCTTGGTTTTAGCCCATTGTGGTGCAATGTGTTTTTATTTTACTACACCAAACATTGTATTGTACTTCACTTGTTATTACTACTCGCATCGTGACTATTATTATTCATTTATTAATTTTTTACATACGTACTTTTACAGTGGCGGGGCAAAGGGGAAGGAGAAATTTCGTCTTTGTTTAAAAAATTAAAATTAAAATTATTTAAAAGTTTCAGACTTTACAGAAAATTACGCACAGACAGACAGACACACAACAAAATTATTATTTATTAATATTATTATAGAAAATAATCATAAAAAATAATCATAAATTATCAATCAAAGAAAATTATCAAATCATAGAAAATAATCATAAATTTGACCCAAAAATATGGGTGAAAATATTAAATACTAATAATGAAGGTTTAAAAATGAATAATTTAGAATTTATTTACATTATGGAGGCGGTCAATAATAGAGTACCTCTCATTAATAACAAAATTATTTTTCCGTATAGCCCTTTGTTTGATTTATTGTTGTTTAATTAACGTTCACAAAAGATGTGATAACACCCACTTTAGATCCCGCACTCTCTCACTCTCTCTCGTTAGATTCCTGAATTGTTTAGTAGGCTATAATGAGTGCATGCTTGTCTCTGATAAGATTAACACGCATGTGATCAATATTGGTGATAGTTTAACAATACCATGGTTGGGGTGTATAGAGTTGTGAATATAGTAGTGTACTCTTGGTCCTGACGAAGAGACGGGTGCGTCTCGAAACCGGTAGACTGTAAATCTGGTAGTGGTTTTTACTAAGTTTACTAACATTCTGTTAAAATTATTCATCTTTTAATTATTTATATGTCTAATAATTTGCTTTTTTAGTTTGTCGAATTGTTTTTTGTAATTGCGTTTATATTGCGTCCATTGCCATCATTTCTAATTGTGTTATTTTTTGTTTGAATTACTAAAAAAATTGAGTTTTATGTAATAAATAAATAAAAATTCTAATTAAAAGAAAGATTACTTAATGGAATCATCCAAATAAAGATGGTATGTACATAATGTAAACTGGAAAAACGAAAAATCAAATTACATTAAATAGGCTAGAAATTCGATTGTTCCAGCGCTTATAGCACAGCTAGTAACTTCATTTATAATTAAATGAAAAATGGAAGAATAAAGACGGAATTATAGTACTGCAGATTAAAAATATGTGGCTTTAGTGATTTGATCGTGCATAATGATTGAGCGTGGGGAGGACTTTAAGGAGGATATATTATTAAGGTGGATTATTCCTGCCTTAAGTCGAAAATTTTCCCACATTAATGTTCTAATAGATGCGGAGATTTGCGACTTGGAGGTTTGATTTGTTTATTTTTTATTTTCTCATTTTTTTATTTTAATATAAATAAATAAATATTTATTCCTTATGAACCGACTCGTAAAAGTACCTTCATTTTTGACGGGTTACATCTAGACTTGTGTTGAACGTAGGACTTTCATGAGAGAAACTTCAAGTCAAATAAAATTATTAAATACTCGTCGCAGCAGTTTCATAGTGCTGATAATATAATATATTGTAACATTTTACTAAAATATAAACCAAAATTAGTTAATTGGTGAAAAAAAAAATTAAATTTTTTCTCTGTCAATAAATAACAGAGAAAAAGAACATTAATGTGAGTGTATTTTAGCGTGGAACGACTCACCTCCAACTCGCCTGTGACGTAACGCGTCCGCATAGCCGGAGCACGAGCCGCGATGTACACCGGGAACGAGAGATTACGTCACGCGACTCCACCGGACGGAACAAAATTATGCAACGCAAATTTAAAATTCTATAACATTGTTAGTTTTTGATGTATCTTAATTTGAGGCTTTTGTTAAGTTTTACGTAAAATGAATAGTAAACTTCTCCATTGAATATAATTAATTATATATAAATTGGACAACAAATACTGAATTCGCGATGTCACTCGTAGCAGTCTTTCGAACGCACGAGCGATTGTTGCCATCTTGTTCCCTATAGGTAAGATTTCTTTAATTTTTAGATTTTCTATGAGTACACAATGATTTATTGTATATTTTACATCTCATATTTTGTCTCATCAAATGCAGAATAGAGAGAGCCCGTGCATCTTTTAATAATATGAAAAGTCTACTCCGTAATGACGACTTAAACTCAGGTTAAAGCTCAGGTTGATCAAATGCTATGTATGGTCAGTTCTACTTTACGGTGTTTAAGCATGGACGCTGAAGGTGAATTAGTCTAAATTGCCTAAATATCGAAATGTGGATACATCGTAAAATGTTAAAGATATCCTGGACTGACATGACTAGTCATATTGAAGATTTACGTAGAGCAAACACACAGAGACAGTTACTCAACACAGTAACATACTTTGGTCATATAATGAGGGGCGAAAAGTAATCCATTCTTCAGCTCTCATGAAGGGGAAGATTGAGGGTCGCAGAAGGGTAGGAAGGAGGCGGCATTCCTGGCTTTGAAACATCTAAGAGTGGACCAGAAAGCTGTTGCGCACTGCCCTGGACAGGGAAACTTTCTCCCAGGTTCTGTGTATGGTTTTCTGGGATATTCTGCCTTGTATAGTAACTTCTCTGGCCGACGTTTAGGATCCCATTACAGGGGCCGTCATCAGTGTAGGTAAAGTATTGCCTTGCAATACCGTATCGAAGTCAGGGTGTCTCCAAGTTTGTGTTATGTTAACTACTGGATTGCAGTACCGTGTCGAAAGCAGGGTGTGCGTGTCTTGATGTAGTGTGTTGTGTATCTACTAACGGATGTCGGACTGTGCGGATCGTCGATTTGATACCACGAGGTTTTTAACTTAAGACCTCTTAACTTAAGAATATCCCAGAAAATTATACACAGAAGATTCTGAGCGGCCGTGAAAATCTAAGGACATTTCTCCCAGCTGATCGCCGACGTCGGGGGGACCCGACAGGGCACACGGAGAAGAAGAAGATTCTGTCTCGTATTCGTATTAAAAAAACACAATGCTACCAAGCTCTCACGTGTCTCGCTCACTCATAAATAAATGAATAAGTAATAAACACAATTCAGATTCAATTAGTTGAAAAACTTGCTCGAAAAGCTCCTACTCTTTTCACGCGAGCTTTCCGATGAAAACACAGAGCGCTCACGCTCGGCCGACCGCATTGTTGCCCTGTAGTGTTCCCGCCTACATGACAGCTGTCACACGAGTGACAGCTAGCCCCGGAATATTCCTGGCGCCCCGCCCTCTCCCTCCATCCAGAATTTTTGAATAAAATAAAAGACAATGCGGTCCGGGCGCGAGGGGAGAATTCCAGATTAAATTGTTTTAACGTGCTCGCCGGGAGGAAGCTTCGCATAGTCTCAAACGATGACAATACTCAGAACCCCGGTTTACGAACCAACACTGTTCGTAACTCGAGAAGATAACAGGATTCTCAGCTAGAACCAATAAAATTTAAAGCGTCAGGAAATACATCTATGGGGGTGGTCGTTGAATTGATTTTTACCTCCATAAAACCTCCCATGGACAGTTTAAAAAGTCTTTTATTCCGATTTCATTTTTATTTTTTTATATATATTGTCATGAGTTCACCTTTGTAGAAATCTAAAATAAAATCCTTGAGTCAAAATCACTGGACACAAATTTAGCTTCTACACCCTATTCCATAAGTCGTACTAATTCAATCGCTTGAATTTTCCACTCATATCTAGTGCACTTTATTCGCTCGCTGATTTTCGCAGTTGTCACAACAAATTGAACTCAACTCTGTCTGTTGCTGCCGCGATCTAGTTTCTCGATATTTTGGTATAATTTCGAGTATTCGACCGAATTTCAGATATGCCAAATTCTTCTAAAATGTTTTATAAATTTGTTGAGCAACTTTGTAGATTGAAATTAAAAAAATATATATATTGTTTCTTTTAATCTATAATCTATAATAGTATTTTTATTTCTTCTTCTAAAATGATTTAAACCATTCGTTAATCCTCGATTACCACCCAGGTACTTTGTAAGTAATCATTTGTAACTCAGGAGAGTCCAACATTTCGTTACTAATTTTATATTTTAGAGTTGGGAAAGTTAAATGATTTGAAACTGAGTTAACGGATGGTAAATGGATGAAGTGGTTAAATTACTTTGCACAGACCATATTTTTTACAATTCGTTTCATTAAGCTTACTTCGTGTAACAATTTCAGCTTAAATCAAATTCTGGAACGCTACAAAATTTGAGGGTTGAATATACATTTCAATGTATAACTCATTTCCGGGATGATTAAGCCTTTTGAATTTGGCAGAATTATTTTTAACCTTGAGCAGACTTAAAGTTAGTTTTGATAAATGGTCTCCCTGTTCCGCGAACTCGGTTGTATTATTTGTTTTAAGCAATTCCCGGAGGGATTGGAATCCCGGAATAATAATAATGATCGGTAATTACGGCCCAGAGATGTCGCAAAGTTTCTGCGGAATCCGCTCGCTGTGTTTGTCCTTGTCACTTCTGATATTCATTTTGTAATGTAATTAGACTAATGCTGCTGCGCGATACTTCTCTGGGTTCGAGTCCGGGTGGATGCGAATGCTCCAAATATTTACCCCTACGATTAAACTTAATTTCATCCCTTGGGGCTGGCTCGCAAAAACTGCGACGTCCTAAATTGCGAAACATAGTTTAAACACCGCGTTCTTGCAATCATCTAAATAAAAATAAAAAATATCATTAAATTTATTTCAAATTAATCTGTACATCTCGTTTCTTAAAAAAAAAGTAACCCATAAAAATCAAGTTTTGTTATACTCCCTTTCTTTGTAAAATATAACAACAATTAAAGACGAATTAAAACATATAACATAACACTAAACGTACAGTAATTTAATATATTTCTAAAATGTCAGATGTTTTGAGATGTCAAGATTTTGATAGATTCAATTATCATCAATATCGTACCTTATGAATTTCCAGCGTCAAATGATTTAGTCAGAATCAGATTTGAGTAATGTGGAATTCTTCAAAACTAAGCAAAAATCTAAAAGAAATAAATTATTATTTGATTTTTTCCCAAAAAACCCAATTTTGCTGTCATCTGTGAACCAATTGTTTTGAAAATTTTCGAAATTCGTAGTGATATACCTATTACGGAGTAGTTCGAATTTAGAAATTATTCCGCGACGTTATTGGGCCGCCGCGTCGTTGCTAATCAAACTTTTCTAATGATTCCAGTTTGAAAAAACAAATAAAATTTCTAAAAATCCGAAATTATACTATAATTATTACATTTTTTTAACGAAAATTTGATAGATCTTCTTGATCGTCGCCCTTAGTCTGCTTGCCAAGTTTCAGCTCGATTGGATCACGGGAAAAGGGTGAAAAATCGATCCAAAATTTTTGTTGACGGCAAGCAAGCAGACGTCACGAGTTAATATAAAGGGAGTAAGAACATACAATTTGATTAATTTTTAAAGCTTAGACATAGTGTAAAACCATTTTTAAAATCATAGTCTGATGGCGGTATGTATTCAATGATCAGATTCTGCAAACAATTTAATCGAATATTCCTCCTTTTATAGAAATTTGATAACACAGGTCAACGAATGTAGATATTTTATCAACTTGCTTATCTGAGTTGTGTTGTGTTATTATCTCTTAAAAGACTGTGCTAAAAAAAAATTTTGGGGACGGTGGAGTAACACAGCGTTACCTGATTAAAAATCGGCATAGTTTTTAATATGTGATAAAATATACATAAATACGATACAGATAAGCCTTTTAAAAGGTCCCTTTATATAATTATGTAAGGTAAACATACATATTTGCATTATTTTAGTAAATTATTATAAAATTATGGCAAAACGAATTTGCGCGCGCTTTCGCCAATGTTTCATTGGCAACTGAATACAACGAAGCGGTCGCCAGCTCGCTTCAGTTGCCTGCACTCCATCTTTGTCTAACACATGTTATCCGACTCTACCGTACTCTTTCTATATTGTTTTGCTTTCGTCGAAACCCAAACAACCGCCACCTCTGTCCTACATGAAATGTATGGTATTGTCGTGCTCTTTCTTTCTCGATTTAACTGCGATGTACAATATTCTGCTCTCTCTTGCACACTGTCCGAAAATACGAGAGTAATGAATAAATATTTTTTAATTAAAAAATCCGTACATTCCTAACAGTTTAATTTAGTAATTTTGGTGTGAAAATGTCTATTCGATGATTACAAAAAATGTGACGTTTTAGTTTTCGTAAATAAGGTAGATATTTCATATTTTGTATAACAGGTAGACCTACGTTACATCACCGACACCCAGGAGTTATTCTCGGTAATTCAACATAGACATTATATATTAATATATTTATTTTTTTGTTTCAGGTAAGCGCGAAACCCTAGGAAAAAAATACTTACCGATTCAACTATTGGTAAGATATTTGTTTACCCTAGTAATGTATAATTTAGTGTCAATGCCAAAAATTTGTCAACATGGTGGTAACTCCTGTAGATTTTATCAGATTTTGAACATTTTTTAATGAAAATTTGTATTTCGTTCAAGAAAAACTAATCCACCATCTTGTTTCAAAGTCAACGTCACAAGTCAACAGAAGGGTGACAAGAAACAGCTTAAGAAACCTGTATCTTATCTCGTATATATCTTACAAAGAGACACAGGCCGATCACGATATCGAGAGACTTTAAAATAGCCAATCTAACTATCACAAATATGAATGATACAGAATCTGAAGGGTCAAGGGAGGGATGATTAGAGGAATAAACACGGTCAGAGGGCAGAGGAGGAGAGTCCCTAATTCATCCACAGGATAAACCCCATTGGAGGGCTGTTTATTCAATTACACACAAGGGTTAAAAATAAACACCCGCGCGTTTAGCGGACCCTAAAATCTTAACGCTAATCCGGTTAACTTTCCGGTTAATTCGGTTAACTTTTACCTCTCGCAGGGCGCGTCCGGAGCCCAAAAGTTAACGTGGTGTTTGCTCACCTCTTTTATAAAATCAACGTTGGACAATTTATTTTGTTTGTTCAACTTAACGGACCGGATTAAACTATATTTTCAGTGTTAGCTTAGACCCGTCGACATTACTACAATATTGAAACAGAAAATAACTCTATTTAATGTATACTCATAACGATTTAGGTGAATCCTTAGAAAAATACAAAAAATATTATTCGTCTTTCGTGTATCTAGATAAAATAATCAGCACGTCACTTCTCACAGCATTACAGACAAAATACAATGGAAAAGAGAACTATTTGAAGCCATTGTACCAGCCAAATGAACTGACAACTAAAGAGATATCCGTAGAACATCTTTTGAGTTTTGAAGATACCAAGATTCAAAACCATCGGAGAGATTTCGCCAGATGGCGAATAAAGTAATGTTATATATCTGGATGGACGTCCGTCTGAGCGAATGAAAAGGACGGGAGATAAAGAGAGAAAAAGGGATTAAAGAGGCGCGCTACGTGGGCGCGCGGGTTCTTATTAAGAAGTACGGACTTGGAGAGCTAATTAAACTTGTCGCGATATATTTTTGTAATTTGTACGATATAACATATAATTGTAATAATAAAGACAATACAAACAATAAAAACAAGAAGAATATTTCGACAGTTTACTTAAAAACAATTTTGAATTTAATATCTTCATGGTGTGAAAACTTCCGTCGCATGATGCGCGCGCATTTCGTTGCGTGCTGAAATTTTACCTCAGAGGCGCCTACAGATGTATAAGTTTAAAAAAACATATACAGTCTAGTATTTTGGTTCAAATTTTTGCTGTGTCAATAAATATATCAAATCAGTAGTTATCAATTTCTGGCGTATTTCTGTCAAACTTCGTGCAACATTCAAAGGAACTTGAAATATTATAAATTCGTTCATTTTAATGCGAGTCAAATAAAATTATTAAAATCTCGTGGAAAAATTCTGATTCAAATTTTTGACTCACACACACAGAGACAGGTGTGGATCGCGAGCATAATTCGTTCCGGAAACGTGTTTGTAATACAAAGTACTCATTTACTATTCATTCCACAGCCAAAAAATATTCATTTTAAAAATATTAATACGAAATGCATATTTTTATATATTATAAGAGATGGCAGAAGCGGAAGGATCGAAGGAAGCGAAGGAAGAGAAGAATCGAGGATTTAACTGCACTCGCCGCGCACTGCGAATTGGAAATTGCTAGAAGTGTCCGGGATGGCCCACTGAATTCCGGAAGCATCGCGAGCGACATCGACTATAAAAGGCGATTGACTGAGCCATTTCTCATTTAGTATTTGTGTTGTTGTGACATCATAGCGATTTTACACATAAAGCAAAAGCTAATTAATTAATTAATTTAATTTAATTTATAAATCGATAAGAAAATTTCAGTGTTACATTTGCCTACCATAGCCAAAATTCCATGAAATAACTAACTAAATTACCATCACGTTACCAGCCGTTTCCTCGTGGGGGTAGGCAGAGAGGATAGAGCGCCATACTCTTTTATCCTGACATACAACTTTCGCTTCGTCTACATTCATACATCTTCGCATGCAAACTCAACGGTTGTTCAGGCTTCTAACAAGACCATCTTCTAGTATCTGATTAATCTGGTCACGTCACCCTCTCGTGGGTCCCGTGGTCGCCCTCTCTTTCTGGCGCCGTCAACACTTGCATCATATATCTTTCTTGCCATTCTTTCCTCATTCATTCGCTCAACATGCCCAAACCACCTGAGCGACCCTATTTTTATTCTACGTATTATGCTACGATCAGCTTTACATTGATTCCTAATATCTTTATTCTTTACTCTATCACACATGAATTTGCCCCACATGCGTCTAAGGGACGTCATCTCCACTGCATTCGATCTACTTTCGTTCCTCTCCTGCCAGCTCCAGGCTTCACTTCCATTCATTAGTGTCTGTACCAGAACTCCATTATGTAAAATTCCATGAAAATATATTTATTTATATTTATTTTTAATTATGCATGATGACTTTCACTTTCATTGACGAAATCATTGCTGGTGAAACAAAACACTTGAAAACACACTTAATTTTTTTGGTGTTTTAACAATCCCTATCCCTATCTGTCCCTATCCCCAAAGATACTAACTTTTGCCTTCTTTTGAAGATTTCACAGAAATGTGACACCGCGTCATCGTTAAACTGACTGTACTACTACAGCCTTACTTGGGTGGTTCTTTTCTTTTTCACTGTTCCCCACATTTTACCCTTGCCACATAGATGGCTTTGCTCGATGTTGCTGATTCATGACCGAGAATTCATACCATTCGACGAACAAAATATCTTATATCTTTCGCCATCCAAATTGGTATTGTTTTAATGCTAAAAAGGTTTCCTTGCCATACCACAGACGAAGCAAAAGCAATTTAGAAAATAACGACCCCAAAAAATAGAGGTGTTCTGGGAGAGCTGACAGGCGGCACCGCTCGATTACAATGAGTCGTGTCTCAGTCATCGGATCGAGCAGACCTCCCCCACGTACCCAGATTTTACCCATGTCCTTTTGGGTAGTTTTTTGTATTTGCATCACTTTGCTTGCTTCTGGGAGAGCTGACAAGCGGCGCCGCTCGATTACAATGAGTCGTGTCTCAGTCATCGGATCGAGCAGACCTCCCCCACGTACCCAGATTTTACCCATGTCCTTTTGTGTAGTTTTTTGTATTTGCATCACTTTGCTTGCTCCTATATTAAACTATATCTGCGTGAAGGACTCTTTCAATACATTAACATTAAAATCTTCCAACACTCGTGAGTTCAATTTCATTTTAAAAAGTAATAATTTAGCCAATCCAAGACTTTAGTGTGTACATGTACATGTATAGGCGGCCCTTGTAGTCCAGTGGGCATGACTCTGGCTTCTCACACCGAGGGTTCCGGGTTCGATTCCCGGTGAGGTCACAATTAGTCTGTGTGATTTACTCAAGCCTGGGTGTTTTGTGATGTTTTTAGCTTCTATAATTTGGCTTCTTATCCTGCTGAAGTGTAAAGCAAGAATAAAATAAGAAAGAAAAAATAAGAAGAAAATTATGTTAGAAAATTATTATATTTTCTTATTTTAATAATAATTATTATTAAAATAAGAAAAAAAGAATACAATTCGACTTCTACCCACGCACTCCTTCCTTATTATCGGAAGGCCCCTTCGTATTCCCGAAAAAACTTTTCAATCATTCGAACGCTATTTTCGTCTAATCTTCTTTCATTTCCCTCCGCGTTTCCTTGAAAAGTGAACTGACTGACGGATGGGGCAGATTTGGGAAATCACAAGTCGAGCTGGAAAAATGTCATCAGAAAATATGGCTGAAAATATACTCGGCAATCTATTATTTTGGAGAAAGCCTTTTTTTGATAGATTGTCCTCTTGGGGGAAACTATTGGCACTCAAAAAATATATTACCTTATTACATAACCACGGCGCGTGTATATATATAAAAAAATATCCTTTTATATACTGACCTCAATAATCATATACCAATCACCATTTTTTACTTCCTTTCTTTTAACTTGTGGCGTCTGCTTGCTTGTTTTCTTAACGAAAAAACTTTGGATCGATTTTTAACCCTTTTCCCGTGATCCAATCAAGCTGAAACTTTGCAAGCAGACTCGTTGCGACGATCAAAAAGATATTTAAAATTATCGTTAAAAAATAATAATAATTATAGTATAATATTGGATTTTTAGAAATTTCGATGTTTCTTTCAAATTGGAATCATTACAAAAGTTTGATTACTACCAACGGCGTCGGCGGCCCGATAACGTCACGGAATATTTAAAATTTGAATTATTCCGTCGGTAGGTATAATAGGTACTTCACTACGAATTTCGAAAATTTATGACAATTGGTCCATAGATGACAGCACACTTCGGTTTTTTGGGAAGATACCAAATAATAACGAGAAATTTTTAGAGATTTTGACTTCAATGTTAGTTAACAACTTCTTGCCATGGGGTCTTCATATGTAACCTTTTCAATCTGATAATCTTGACAACAATTATTTAATGCAATTACTCAATTTAACAGACCCATCGTAGAATAATTAATTTCTGTTCAAATTTTATTTAAAATATTAAAAGCGATTACGGGTTGCCCAAGTTTGGTGAACATGATTAATTATCGCACACCTTACAGTTACTGCACGATATATCGTGCTCTATTTCATGTAGATATTTCTCGTTGTCATTTCATGAACAACTTACGTATGTAAAGAGTACGTAAAGTTGGTAACGGTTATTTTAATGCTACTTATAGCAAACAATTTCTGAGAATTTCTTGGTATAAGCAGCATTGAAGCTCTTAATAATAATATGTGTGTGAGCTTTTTATAATCGCCTTTTTGTTTCATTTTTCTCTTGGGTTTTGTTTTAAGTACCAAACGATTTTCTTTCTTGTAGTATTCGTATATTACCACATTTTTTTAAACATTAATTTTATATTTTTAATATTTAAGGCATTAACATTGTTTCTTCTTCAAATATAGCAAAATTATTTTGTGGTAACATAATTATAATTTATGTAAAATAACTTTGTAAACAGTTATCCTGACGTAGAAGCCATTGGCTTCGAAACATGTTGAATTTTTTCAATAAAAAAGTGGTGTTTACAAAGTTATTTTACATAAATTATCATTAACATTGTGATTAGACAGAGTAGGTTAACAGAGTGTTAGTTAAATTAGTATCAGATTTTAGATCTACCTATTTTATTTTAACATATTTAAGTTACAATATTTATTGCATTATTTGTATTTCTTAAAAACACAAGCACTTAGGGCATGTAAACAAATAAATGAAACAAATTCTACCCACCCGCAGAGTTCTTACTTTTTATCCTTCAAGAATGCTCTTATTTCCCACCCTTTAACAGAATTTTCAACCCTTACAGAGTATTCTCTATTTTAATCCTCTCGCGGGTCTCTTTCTTTCCACCTTTCTACTCACCTCTCAGCTGTCCCCTCAAAAGCGACGTTTCTAAAGACGACCGCTTGACCGCGATAATAGATTAGGAATTTGCAAATTTGACACCCCAGCAAACACTTCCATCCCCTTTCCATTGGTGGGTGGCGCGTGGGGGTGTAATTAATCATGTTCAGATGAGAAGGGCGGAAAAAAATAAAGCGGACCACCTCTCTGGGCGAAATGAATGAATCGGCCGTTCCTGGAGCGCTCCACAAGTAAAAAGTTTTTTTTTTTCTAATAGAAAAGTGTGGCAAGTTTGGGGAAAGTTTTTCGCGAAAAGTAATGTTTCGCGTTCGCGGGAATATATTTTTTTCGGGGTAATTTCCACAATGATTCTTGTCGGTTTTGACAGCACCTGATAAATTCGCTTTTAAAATGTTTTCTCTGCGGTGGTTTATCCGTAAATTATTTTTTTCTGGAGTGTTTCCGATATTTACGACTCTCGTAAAGACGTTTATCGATTGGATTCAGACATTAATTGCTTCCAAAGATGGGTATTCTTTATTAAAAATTCTAATTCTTTAATGTCTCAATGGTAGTATAATTGTTCCATTTCACTAAGTTAATAAAATAAATATTTTATACTAAGTTTTAAGTATTTATTTGTTTTCCGATACTTAGTTTAGTATGTAAGAATTTTTCGACATGACGATTTTAGGGAGAAGTATGAAAATGAGGAAAAAAAACAGTTTTTAAGGTAATGTCACGGAATCGCAACGATGGGGGACGAAATGAAATATACTTGGGCCTCGTATAACACGGTTTTATATAACACTATTTTATATAACACGGATGTAAAAATTGGCATATTTTTTGTACAACACGCTTTTTATAACACGGTTTCAGAAAAATTAATGATTTATATAATATGTTTGATTTGTAAATTGCGTCCATGACAGAACATGCCGTGAGTCATGATGAAAAGGCTTGGACCACAAGTATTATTTTTAAAGATTGGTTGTACAATTGTTTTATACCTGATGCAAGAGATTATATGAAGAACAAGAATCTTGATTTTAAAAGTTTATTAATATTGGACAATGCGCCAGGAAATCCGCAAGATTTAAAACATCCTAATGTTGGAATATTATTTTTACCGCCTAACACTACATCTTAAATCCAGCTTTTAGACCAAGGTATAATTTTAACATTTAAAGCATTTTACACTCGTCGAACATTTGAAAAAATAGTAGAAGACATCGATCAAAGTGAAAATTTAACATTTCCACAAGCATGGAAAAAAAATTCTATTCGAAATTGTGTCGATATTGTTTCTGCATCCACTGAAGAAATAAAACAATCAACTTCAAATTCTTGTTGGAAAAAGCTGTGGCCAGAAGTAGTCTCCCGAGAAAATGTTTTACCACCAATAGAAGATGAATACCAAAGGACAATTAATATTTGTCGTGGTATTAGAGAAGGTTTTAATGACATGGATATCCATGATATTCAAAAAATATTGGAGGATCGTTCGTTGAACGAAGAAGAATTGATCGAAATTTTGAATGAATCTACCACAATTAATGACTCGGAAAGCAGTTGCAGCGAGGTAGCTACATGTTTCACATTAAAAACTGTAAATGAGGACTAGGAATTGGCTATTAAATTAGAAAAAATAATAATGAAAAGGATCCTATATAAAGATATGTAAATTTATATATTTTTATTAAAAAAAAAATCATATTCATATAAACTATCTTCGATTTTTTTTGGAACGCAAACCCTAATTTTGTATGAACTTCAAACCTTGTATAACACGGATTTGTATTACACGAGGTTTTTGTGGAACCATATAACCGTGTTATACGAGGCCCGAGTGTACTTGGATTAAATAAAAAAAATATTTTTCACAGCAAATTCTACTTGTCTCATCAATTTTACACTAGTCACTCGAGACTCTTCCGCTTTACTCTTTATATTCGACTTTATATAAAGCACTTCATTACGCCGTTTGCTGTTGTACCGATCACTATAAAACACCTTTCGTAGGCCGGTTGACATTTTCCCAGTTTTTCGTTGGTCAGTACATGGACCAAATCGCCCGTCATTTTATCTATAGTATTCGCTAACTGCTACAACAAACCAAGTTTCCGCGCATACCGCACAGCGTATTTATACAGAATGTATTCCAGAACATTCTCTCATATTCCCGTGCTTTTGACTAACTTCGACTATTTTCTAATTGTTTCCAAACTATTCTAGAACCCATCTGTTATAACCATATTACTATATTATGTATGGTTCTTCTTGATTTTAGATCTTTGTGTTTAGATGTGATAATATTTAGGTTAGGTCAGATAATTTTAATAAAATCGTATTCACCCACCGTTTGCCCAGAACCGTTAAATAAGCAAAACCATCGGTTATACCGCAGCATAGCGCAGTGGGCATGACTCTGGCTTCTCACACCGAGGGTTCCGGGTTCGATTCCCGGTGAGGTCACAATTAATCTGTGTGATTTAGTCAAGCCTTGTGATGTTTTTCACTTCTATAATTGGTCCCCTTGGCCTGTTGAAGAGTAAAATAAGAACAAAAAGAAAAATTCATTCGCCACCAGGTTGGCATTTTTAATGCATATTTAAATACAGTAGGCATAAAACAATTATAAAACGATGTATAAACACAAATATATAAAAAATACAAAAAACTGTAGATACAAAGACAACACACGTTTCACAAGATTATACGATCAAGGAGTAAATAGGCCTGGGCATTTGATAGGATGAAAAAAGGAACACAAAACAGACAAAAATAAGAATAAAATGGTATTTTACCTTTAAGGTGTGATCATTATTTATTTTTGGAATTTTTGTCTTCGTGGCCGCCTCAAATGCCTCTAGCCATTCAAAAGTGATTTCTTTTAACGTACAAACCTCTATTTTTTAGAGCCGACGGCTTGTTCAAAGTTATGTCTCGATTACAGAAAAGATTATTAATTTTCCTAAAATTGCGTCTAGCTTTCTGAATACTTAATTAACTTCAACGTCTCAGTTATTCTTTAATATAATTATTAGTTACCTTGAAGATTTTCTGTCGATAAAATTGACTCTGGGTAGTATTTTTGTATCAAGTCAAATGTAATTGAACCAAACCGTGTACCAAGAAATAACGTTAGTTCATGTCTATATATTATCACAGGATGGCTGTGGGAGAAAATGAAGTAGAAACATTTATTAATTAACTTATATGACTTGTCACGAAGTTCACACCAATTTTGTAATTAGCACTATTTGTCACTCCTGAATATTTCACAAATACGTAGGTAGTTACTTTTCTATTTCAGTTTACTCTTATTTATAGCTTGTTTATGATCAAACGCTCAGGTCTGCTAGTTTCTATAGTCACGTCTCGCTTGTCAAAGTAACTCTGCTAATAACTGCGCAGCGGGCTGTCATCTCGTGTATACTCCGTGTCGATTTTTGAGACATCGACGAGAATAATCGACTGAGTTCTACACATTTACAGTGATTATAGTTTCGTCTTTGTTAATTCATGTAGAATATTTGAAAGACTTCGATTATGTGTAGTTACTATTGTTTGAGACTCTCATGACAATATTTTGGTGGTCTGTGGTTTCACGGCTGTCCCGCTTTCTTCCCGTTAGGCCCTGGCTGTTTGTCATTTGCACTGTTTATCAATAATTGCGATTAGTGCGCCCGAGGGTGACATCTGTGGATGCTCGAGGAAAGAATGTGGCATTCTTTGTTGTGCTTTTGTTTTTAGTTTATATTTTGCAAGACAGTACAGTAAAAAGATGAATGGAGAAGCATCTTCTTCATTTCTAACGTTTTGAAAATGATTTTGGTGACATCTGTGACAAAGGGAATATTCCCTTCAGGTCCATATAAATGGATCACATGTGCTTTGTGTAATAACTTGCAATAAGAGAGGAACACTTCTCTTTAGATGGAAGATCATTGTGACCAAGAGGAAACATCTCCATGATTAATTGTGCTTCAAACCAAATCTCAGTTAGATATTTAACACATATAATTTGGTTATCTTATGAATCTGGTAATGGCAAAACCACGCACTGCTTACTTCGTTTTAAGAGCAATCATAATATAGTTAACAGGTACTCTTGCCTATATATTTCCCTTTAACTCAATGTGACAACAGAAACAACTCACACAAAAACATTGTTTCAACTTGCGACAATACGACATTGGCGAAGGGAGTGTGGACTCCTCGCTAGTGGTAGCGAAGGGAAAAACTGCATTTCAAAATGAAGACTACAACACACACACGTTCACCAGTGTGAAGACTACAAAGTGTACACTACAATTGTAGTAAAAATAACTTGAAGTGAAGTAATTGTAGTACTACGAAATGAAGTGAAGTAAATGAAGTGAAGTAAATGAAGTGAAGTAATTGAACAGATTTCTTCATTCGATTCAAAAAAATTTCAAACCATGGGGGGGGGGTTGTTACAGTTTCCAGAGATTTCTTCACATATCTACATCAACTTCCCAAAAATTTCACGTAAAAAATGCACTATTTTAAGTATGTTTCTCATGCTTTCGATAACTTTGAAGTATATGTACTTTGTAGTGTTCGCTTTGAAATGAAGTGTACTATTTGAAGTTTATGCTTTCAATAACTTTCGTGTTTGTAGTTTGTAGTGTTCACTACACTATAAAACGTGCGAAGTGTGCACTTCAATGTAATGTAGTACTACATTGTAGTAGTGAGTACAGAGCGGACCCATCACTAGAGTCCACGATCCATTTTTTTAATTAAAATAATATTGCCACACCAATAAAATCCTACGTTCGTCGTCCTCGCCAGCAGTTGTTCTGGTACTTCCTGAGAATCGTCATCGATTTCTTGAAACGACCCGAGCAGCCGCTAGGAGCTGGAAGGCGAGAGTGGGCTTGCAATTATGCCGCCATCTGCTGCTGATGGGATCCAGACTCCTGATGGATAATTAATGCTGTTCCCCGAGAGCCTCCGAGAATCAAATCTTCATCAGTAAAAGAAAAATGTTTCCGGGAACAACTCTAGATTACGCGAAACGCTTTATCTATGCACATATATGGGGGCTGTATGATAAGTATACGATTTTAATGACACAGCGCCACTGACAAAAAATTGATGAAATAAAATGGCGTTAAAATTTCAGATATATTTATCAAGTGTTTTTTTAAGATTTCTGTTTACATGGATATATAATACAGCCTGGATGAAATGGCGGCATTATTTTTATTACACTCTTTGCAAAACGATGGACCCTCTGTTTCCCCCCACAAACTTATTTTTAACTTAATTCTTAACCCGTGCAACGCCGGGTACGAACAACTAATCATTTTATAAAATTCAATTTTTTTACGGTGCGTACGGGTATTTTCTATCACGGTTTCTTATTCTTCGGCTTTTATCTTTCCACTGCTATAAGTGCAGTGGAAAGATAAAATCTAAAAGATAAAAGAAAAGATAAAATAGGCCTATGCCTCTTACACACCCTTTGATCCTCCTCTCTTTTCTTCTTGTAGCCATTTCTTCTCCCTCACAGCGGCATTATCGTCGGCCCATCTCTTACATGGTCTTCCAGCCTCTCTTATTCTCCCAGGTCTCCACTTCAAAACTCTAGGAGTCCATTTGTGGCATCCTACATTGCAACATGCCCTGTCAATTGCCATTTTAACTTCACTAACCGATCCATGACATCCACTGCTCTGGTTCTGCGCCTAATTTCATAATTTCTTATTCTATTGTACAGGCTAATACCAAGAATGGATTTCTCCATGGATCGTTGAGGGCATTTGAGCTTTTCTACTTTTTTCTTTATTGGTTTAACAGCGACCCAACTTATTCCTATTCTTGGCCATTTCAATGTTTGATTTTCTTTGCCCATTTTTATCTTGTTTCCCAGCAATATACTCGTATATATACAGGGTTGAAAGAATCAGTGGACCCTGAAGGGAAACCACTTTAAATACTTAAGATAGATTATTTTACTTCAAGGAAACATTCCTGTATTTTTAAAAAGAAACAAAACTGCATTCAAGGATTTTTTTAAATCCGCTTGCATTACCCGGGAATCTAACCAGCTAAAAATTTAAAAAATAAACGCTGGCTATTTTATACTTCTAATCGATAGGATCAATTGTTCAAGATAAAATCTCTCTAATATTTTTTTTATTTTTTCATCAATTCTAATACGAAGGACACGTATTACATGACATTATTACCTAGTGCTGTGTATGTGGGACAAACAGCACGCACGATTTCAAAGAGGATTGATGTGCATAAAAGAGCATGCAAACTCGGTCACCCGGAAAAATTAGCATTGGCTGAGCACTTTCTAGATACCGGCCACCATTTTTCGTTTGAGCCGAAAATATTAGGAAAGCCCAAATGTCACCACACGCGCCTGGTTAAAGAAACAATTGAAATATACAAGCACCCGGTAAACATTAATAGGGATGACGGTCTTAAGTTAAAAACATCGTGGTATCCGGCGCTGCAGGATAAATCAAATCGACGATCCGCACAGTCCAACATCCGTTAGTAGATACATAATACATTACATCAAGACACACACCTTGCTTTCGACATGGTACTGCAATCCAGTATTTAACATAACACAAACTTGGAGACACCCTGACTTCGGTACGGTATTGCGAGGCAATACTTAACCTACACTTCAACACTCACTCATCTCATCAGCCCTGATGATGGACCCTGCAATAGGATCCGAAACGTTGGCCAGAGAGGTCACGTATACAGAAGAACTATTTAAAATTACGATTTTGTTACGCTTTAATAATTTAACATACGTTGTCCGAAATGAGATCCCTCGTTTCGGACACAAATTTAGTCTTTTTGACATTCAAAGTGTTGTGGTGAGTGCTCCTAATAACATTTTCCACCTCAACCCTTAGCTGTTCTACAGTCTCAGAAAATTTTTTGTATATAATTTTTTACATGTCCCCATAAAAAATAGTCCAGAGGCTTCCGACCTGAACTTCTTGCAGGCCATCTTATCATCCCGTTTGTACATATCCAGGCATTGAAATTCCTCGTTCTCCTTCCTGTAGGTTTAATTCATTTTGCAAAAGATCTAATATTTCCATTTTTCCGTATTCAAATGTCATTCTAATTGTGATTTTAAATAGTTCAAGTATCAATGCCTTGCTAGGTAATAATGTTACGTAATACGTATTATTCGTGTTAGAATTGATGATAAAATAAAAAATTCATTAGAGAGATTTTATCCTGAACGTTGATTCTATCGATTAGTAGAATAAAATGGCTAGTGTTTATTTTTTTGGATTATTAGCTGGTTCGATTCCCGGTTCGGGTAAGTTTTTCGAAAAATCTGTGAATGCTGTTTTGTTCCTTTTTAAAAATAAAGGCATCTTTCCTTTAAGTAAAATAATCTATCTTGAGGATTTAAAGTGATTTCCATTCAGGGCCCATTGATTTTTTCCACCCTGTATAT
Source organism: Agrypnia vestita (assembly GCA_016648135.1). NCBI lineage: Eukaryota > Metazoa > Arthropoda > Insecta > Trichoptera > Phryganeidae > Agrypnia > Agrypnia vestita. The sequence continues at coordinate 76,991 of JADDOH010004652.1, forward strand.
TCATCCACTATTTCAGTATTATTATTGTTAATAAATTGAGATTATTTTGCTCCTTGTTTGATGGGGGTTAAAATCACGGTTTACTGAGGGGTTAAAAGCAGAACATTTCTGTATTCCTATGTTGGTGGACCTGGCTGTGTTCCAGTTCCACCATACTTCCTCGAGTTTGAAAGAATTAATAAGATTCTAGAGAATAATCGAATAAAGTTTCATTACTTGTTTTATACCACGATCGGCTGAGACCGTGCAGCGCAGAGCCTGGAAGAGTTCCACAATAGTCCAGAAACTTTGGTGTGATCAGCATCCAAATTGAAATCTTCATCTTCCAATAGGACACGAAAGGAACGGCCGAGTCGGGTAATAAAGGCGAAGATTTGTGCGAATAGCAGAGATAGACGAGAGGAAATCGGTTTAATTAAAGTGTGGGGGAACAGAAATAAGAAATCGACGTTCGCCGGCGGGACGGCCATAACTTAGCCGAATTTTAATCGCGGGGCGGAAAAGGTTCTCTTCTTAAATAAGGGATGTTGCGGCGCCGCTCGGGGGAAGGAAATGAGAAAATTAATGGATCGAATGGACCGCTTTTCGTTATTCATTTGCCTAATTGATTCTGAGCAGAACAAAAAAAATCAATTACCGCCGTGTATACATGAATGATCGTGTGAAATATTTAAAGAAAGTAAAATAAAATTTAAAAATTAAAGCTATCGCGGTGGTGAATGACAAATAAAGCATGCAAAAAAAGCGTAATAAAAATGGTTTATTACGCTTCTGTCCATGCACTACTCCAATATGGAATCATTGGATGGGGAGGGGCGTATAATATAAACACAGTGAAAGTAATCCAAAGATCCAATTATAAAAGTAACATTATAAAAAAGAAAAACCTTCTCTACACAATTACTTTTCTCTAAATTCCAAGTTCCAAAATTAGAGAATGTTTACAAAAAAACGTCAATTATACAACTTATTAAAGAAAACATAACTGCTAAATTTGAAAAAACACATCATTAAAATTCAAAAATAATTTTAAAATCCCAAAATATAATACCAAACTGTGTCAACAAAACTACATATACTTGGGCATAAAAAACTTCAATAACCTACCTACAGATATTAAGAAAATCGATGACTTACAACAATTAAAGAAAAAAATAAACCAACACTTTAGATCGATACAATTTCACAACGCATAACAAGACATATAGCTAAGGAACAAATAAGCCAAATCCAAAATAAACTAATAAAGTGTGAGCCCCTCACCAAGCACATGAGCAAGTCTCATTTTTGGAGAGGTAAAGCAATAAAATAAAATTTATCTAAGTAGATTGTAATAGACAAATATATTATGATTTAAATGTAGTTTTAATATTAAATAAAAAATAAAAAATAAAAAAAAGAATTATACAGTTTTTATTTATTAGAAAATTCATTAGCACACAATTGATTGTAATAACCATTATGTAATTTGCACTAATTGTCACTAAAAAATCTACTGTGGAACACTTTATCCGATCACTATCGAGAATATTCCTCTCACAGGTAGGCACTCAAGTACATATTTCTTCATTGGCCGCTTATAATGCGGACTCAATCTTCGCCTATATTTTGCTTAACTTGTCACTTTTATCTCCAGCTTCCAATAAACGACAAAACAAACGAAGTTTCCTGTAAAATTTCGCATATTTGAGTTTTTTCTAAGGTCTGCTAGAGTGTTCTGAATGTGTGTAATTTTTGTTGTTTTGAATCTCGTGACGCGATATTTTAAAGTCATCGGTGGTTGGAGCACCTTGAAAAGACGCCTTATTAATGTATCCATAAATCTTTCATCCCACCAGGCGTCATATTCGTATACGCATACATATCGAGGGTAGAAAGCCAAAAGGGTGTTAGTGATTATTTCTAACATTATAGGAGAGCTTAACAATATTTTGTCAATCTGATTTTGTCAACACTTCATTTATTATTAAAGATTTCCATATGTGTTTTTGACTAACAAATATGGAAATCGTTTAAATACTTATCACATCAATATTCTTACTATTTTCAAACTAAGCTATACGCTTGTGCAATGAAAATAGGACTAACTTGCTGGTCTGGAGTGAGGTTCAAACTCGCGACCTTTGGATCACGAGGTGAGAGTCCTAACTACTAAACCAACAAGCTACTCTATAAGAGTGTTTTATTTTTTCAAGAAGCTCCAGAAATGGCAGAAGAACATGCCGTTCGAAAATTGTTTTAAGCTTTAAAACAACGTGTTTAATATTTGGTTTGGTGATATGAATCAACGCCAATAAAGCACGTCTTCAAAATGTTTTTTGATTAACTTGTTTTAAATACCTTGCATAAAGATTACTGCAACAGCAACATCTTACCATGTTATGAAGCAAAATCAAACGCGATATATTGAACCGAACGAAAAAAAAATTCGATCTCTTTGTGAGCGTGCCATCCTTTTCACATAAACGACAGTCCAATATAATGTATGGCGACCCCGTCGTATTTTATTCCTGCAAAAATAATGATATGGAATAAATTGGGACAGGCATCTTTGGCCATGGCAAAATTTTCCGAATCCCTTCTACGAATGTTTCATTTGACCTCGCGCCGCAACGTAACGGAATAACTTATCGGAAAAAGTCCGAAGGTTGGAAGCGACTCATAAAGCATGACTTGGAAGCGGCTCACGTCTTCCCGAGGAAAATAAGCATCAGGCATTAAAGACATACGCACCTGACTCCGATCCCCTGCTACGTATCCCACAGGCCTCACACGCGTACATACACACCCCATAATATATCAGGTATATATATAAATATATATATTGCCCCGCGCGTTACGCGGTGGCTACGTCGCGAGAGAGATCCCCGCGGTTGACGAAACCGTAGTTACATGAAACTGGAGCTGATTAGTACGCATTTCTTGAGTAGGATTTTTGTCACAAATTTCTGAATATGAATTTTTTGCATTACGAAATTTAATACAATTTTTTTAGTACGAAATTTTTAGCAGTAATTTATTAAACAAGAATTTTTTTTGTACAAATTAATTAATACTTGACTGCCAACTACGAGATAACTCGTAGATTGCGTTATTTGTTAGGACACCGACTATGAGTTATCTCGTACTCTGTTTACTCTGCCATATTCGTGCAGTTACGATAAAATTTGTAGTATATCAGTGCTTATATGGATAGATGGTTTCTGGGAAGAGAACAAAAAATCAATGCTGGCTTACATGAACAGAAAATTTATTAATAAATGAACAGAAAATATAATTATAAAAAATTTATTCAAAATCAAGAAGATAATTCGTAAGACCTTTTTTTTTAAAAAAAATATATTTGAAATACTTTTTGATGATAACTATGTACTAAAATTAGAGTTTTTAATAATATAATATAATTAAATGAAATTGGCTTTTTAACCGGGATTCTGAAAATTGCCGTGGCAGTCAACGTGTTAAGTACAAAAAGTTTAGCACGAATTTTTTGGTCAGAAATTGTTAAGTACTAAGTAATTGAGATGTCTGTTCATCAAAATATATATTTTGTATCATATTATGTACTTGCCTTAGTTACTTTACTAATTGATATGATACATGGAAGATTGTGCATAAAAAAAATATAGCCTGTAACTCCAACATATTTCAATACCACTCTTATCTAGATGCTTTTGAGCTCAAGATACCTTAAGGACTGCAGACAAAATATGTTATGAGATAGCACCAGTTACCATTGTAACTCTTTACTGGAAGAATATTTCTGTCCTGACCTAAGAAATTCGAGACAAAGATGACACCACTTTCATTACTATTCCATTAAAGAATCTACCTGGGCACCCCCCACAAAGAAAAATGCAGCTTCACCAGCAGTGATGTGAGGAAAGTGTGAAAAAAAGTAAAAAAGATGAAAGAAAAGATGAAAGAAACAGAAGATCTGTCTGTAGTCAAGCAGAGAAGAAATACGTCAGAACGCAAACGTTCTTAATTGCTTTTTAAATTTGCATATTGATTATTTATGGAACGTTAGTATCTTGTGTTGTTAAGCTACGGGAGCCAGTGAAAGGGTACAGGTAAGAAAATTGTACTAAAGCAACTTATTAACTGTCGACTGTCAGAGTGAATGATGTGGTATCAAGGGGTATATCAAGACACATATTTTATAGCCTGCTTACCCTTCCAGTCAGGAATCTTATTGCTGATCTATGGACTTTGGCCCGATTCATGACTGGAAGTACTTAGACCAGCATGTCTAGATAACGGAAGCAATTGGTCAATAGGCTGCTGACGCTATGCGGACATTGCCTCCACAATCAGTCTGACGTGATAACATCTGGTACATGACAAATTTTATTTAATACTGAAATCAAATAGCCTGAATCTTATAATAAGAACTAGCCTAGTGGAACAAGGAAATATTGTGTGTTAATGTATTTATCTGTCAATTTTATTTACCAGTAATTGTGATCCTCCATATTTGTATATACTTCGAAGTATTTCAACCCATCAAAAATCATTGACTCTTTGAACTTACTAGAGAATTATGACTCATTCGTACCAAATAACTATTTGCGTAATCGAGGTAATGCATTATTCCATCTCCTAAAATGCTGAAGGAATGTAACGTATAGGCACATCGTAACGCGTATTGTGCAAATTTTAAACTATCTGTTGATGTATTTAAGGACAGTATCATACAGAAGGTCACATGCGAATAAGGTGTACCTTTTCATTAAAGAAAAAGTAAACACCAACACAACGAAACAATGTACGTCGTACGCCCGACTTACATACACTAATTCAATTGTCTTTCTTTAACTCTTAAAAGACTGTGCTAAAAAATACCTTCGGGAACGAGGGTGTAACACAGTGTTACGTGATTAAAAATCGACATAGTTTTTAATATGTGGTAGAAAATATATATTTTCAATACAGATTAGACTTTTTAAAGGACCCTTTATATAAGGTAAACTTACATATTTGCATTATTTTAGTAAATTATCATAAAGTCATGGCATATCGAAATTGCGTGCGCTCACGCTGAGGTATCATTACGAACTGAATTCAACAACGCGGTCGCCAGCACACCTCAGTCATCTGCAGTCCGTTTTTGTCTAACACGTGTTACGAGACTCTACCATACTCTTTCGATATTGTTTTCGCTTTCACCGAAACCCAAGCAACCGCCATCTCTGTCCTACCTGTAATGTGTGGTATTGTCGTGCTCTTTCTTGCTCTATTTAACGACGATGTGCAATATTCCGCTCTCTTTTACACACTGCCCGAAAACACGAGAGTAACAAATAAACATTTTTTAATAAAAAAATCCGTGCGTACGTGATAGTTTAATTTAGTCATTTTGGTGTGAAAATGCCTATTCGACGATTACAAAAAATGTGACGTTTTAGTTTTCGTAAATAAGGTAGATATTTCATATTTTCTATGACACGTAGACCTGTTTTACATCACCGACACACGGGAGTTAAAGTAAAGAGGTCTAGTCATCTCATTGATTGTTTACAACATTTTGGTTTACAAAAAAATCGTGGAACCCCGAATCCGCGCCTGGCGAGGTACCTCGCGTTCCAGGACTCGGCATCACCTGTCAACAGGTTCCCATAATTTATGACTCTCCTCTCCTGAGCAATCGCGGCACATCCGACTATCAAAGGACGATAAATGTCTTTGGAACCATCGATCACTTAGGCGGGCACATTCCACTTCCGAGCGGCCGTCTCCAGCCACAATAACCGGCTTCTGATGAACGATCTCCCCCGCCGCAACCCCTCAAATTAATATTAATAGTCCGCTGAAAGCCCTCGACTGTCTCTCATATTTCTCCACCATTTTTGTCGATCACGCATCGCTTTTCCACGACGTTGGATTCCTGACTGAGGTGACTTGTAATCGATTTAGTTTTCTCAAGCTTTTAAAATCGAATCAATAACGGCACGTGGTTTTAATACGAGAATAAAATATCACTTTGGTTGCCTCAGTAATGGTAATTTCTCAGAATTCACACGACAGTTTTTAGAGACGGGCCACGCATTTAATAATAAAATGGCATAAAAATCTTGCATCTGGATGATAGAAACATATGGTAAGTTCATTTAGAAAAATTATAAATCAAAATGCCATTCAATTCTAAATGACGGTACCTTTACATGTTGGTAAACTATAAAGTATTTATATATTTAGGTATAAAAAAAAGAAAAGAAAAAGAAAAAAAAGCTTTTATAAAAGAACTTACGTACAGACAGACAACGAAATTATTATTATTAGTCAATTAGTGTATATTATAGATATCTCACAGAGACGAAACTGTATTAATTATGGGAAAGTAGATATAGAAGTCATTTTGGGTGTAACAGGACTTATGACCTGTCTTTTTATGGTTGGCTTAAGTGATCACTTTACACAATTGTAACATTCGCCATTTCCACCCATGATAGATTTGAACAAACTCAAAATATTCTGTATTATTATTAGGATGAAATTTAAATCTATTTGACTAACTGTTTAACTATTTGACCAATTATTACAAAATTTTTCACGATTAATCTTTACGACCCTATGCAAAATATATACACTATTGCTTCATGGTAAGTAAACAAGTCTAATGTAAGTAATTTTTAAATGAATATTATTTAGACAGGTAAGTAGGTAGTTAATTATAATTTTATGATTTGATTAATAGAAGGCTGAGCTCTTAATAGTGATGGCCAAACCATTATTTTAACTGGTTATTTTCGGTACAGTTATTTGGGATTTGTATCTGATCGTATCGATGATTGTTAACAGAGGTACAACTATTGTATCGTATCGATGATTGTTAACAGAGATACAACTATTGTATCGTGCCGATGGTTGCCATATCAGTGCAAATCTCAAAAAATGGTTAGTGTGTCACCGATTAGAACATATGAAACTAACTAACTAAATAACTTAACATCACGCCATTTCCGTATAGTTAGGCAGAGAGGATAAAGCTACATACTCTCCTGTCCCGACATACAACCCTCGTCTCATCCACATTCATACATCTTCGCATGCAAACTCGCTTTCCAGTATCTGGTTAATCTGGTCATGCCACGTCTTCAGAAGTAGCCCTCTCTTTCTGGCGCCGTCAACACTTGCATTATATATCTTTCTTACCATTCTTTCCTCATTCATTCGATCAACATACCCAAACCACCTGAGCGACCCTGTTTTAATTCTATGAATTATGCTACGATCAGCTTTACATTCATTCCTAATATCTTCATTCTTTACTCTATCATACAAGTATTGCCACTATATTTCATATAGATCTAAGGGACCTCATCTCCACTGCATTCATTCTACTTTCGTTCCTCTTTTTCCAGCTGCAGGCTTCACTTCCATGCATCAATGTCGGTACCAGAACTCCATTCTGTAAATATATTTTTATAAGAAATTATTGCGTTCAAAGCACCATCAAGTCACTCTCCTCTCGATATCTTTCTCAACATACCCTCTTCTATCGAACATACTTCCCAAGTACACAAACTCATCTACTTGTTCCAAACATTCATGAAGGCGATGTTTAAATGATATCTATGTTATGTCATTGCATTATTGTTAAGGAAAGTGTCTAAGTGAAAAATTTACTGAAAGAAATTGCCTCCCTTGAGACAGTCGTTCGCTGTCTTGTATTTTATACGTAGAGGATTGTGGCCGTCTGATACTAACCCACCTTAACAGCCAAATCTAGATCAAAGTCTTACCCGTGCACACGCACTGATGAATATTCCTCTTTTCAAGTCGGTTCGCCCCTCTGAGGTAAAATCCTTCGCATTTCAATAGTTTACGAGGGTTTTCGCTTCGTCAGCCAGTGTCGTTCCATTATTTAAGTGCTTTGGAGTGCACTGAACCGTTAGCCATAGGCACACTAGGAAATGCGCCCTGTGCGGTTCCACGTTCAAATGCTGAATTGTTTTTCTATGTTTGATGCCTGTCTCTATACAAATTCCATTGGTTTTCATTTTCTTAATAGTAATACATTTTAATAGTAATACATTTTAATAGCGTCATTTAATCATCCCAAGGACCCTGTTAATTCAGTACATTTGTGGTAATTCATACCACAATACATAAACTACCAATCTAGGCCACACACGCACATACGTGGTAAGAATGTCGCATAAGCTAATCGAGGCACAAGCAGGGTACACGAGCACGTCTACAGGTCATTGCACCGTCAGCAATTCCGACGATTCATCCACACACACAGCTATACTTCAAGAAAGCTCTTTATTCGGAAAACTGTATAAAAAGCAGAAAACGCCCTATACGTCATGTCAGTCTCCCAGAACCATCGGCGTAGGCCGGAGGCTCTCGCCCTTCGAGTATCAACCATTGTCTTTCTAATCGTACTTATGTGTAACTTGTAACTGTTTTATCGATATAATAAAATCGTCAAGTATTCTACGACTTTGGAGAATCCCGTCACAGGACGGGTGGTTACCCTTAAAAGCATTTTCTCCAAATCAATCACACACGTCATCCTCAATCAAAGACCCCCAAAGATTTTTAGATGTTTAATAATGTTACGGGACGTAGTTTTGGGATGCAAATGAAAACACTGAAAATTAATTTAGTTTAATTTATTACTTTATTAATTTATTACCAAAGTACCGTTCTCAATTTTATAGTCGTTAGATGTCTTCCGAATATTCCACACCTATTTTTTATTTTTTCTTGATTCGCATATGATAATTAACGCTATCTCTATTGCTTAGATCACTTCTAATAAACTCCATTCAATGTTCGCTCATAGAAACTATTTGCCCCGGTATCTTTTATACACTTACACTGGTCACTCACTGACCACACTGGTTTGCTCGGTAGTATCGCGGAGATATCGCCTTGTTAACGTTACTACTGAATTGTCTGAGCCCGCGTCGCGTGACTCCTTATATAGCAAAAATTCCCTCAAAATATTTATTCAAGAGCTAACGAGAAACATGTGGAACGTTCCAGATTATTCTACATATTATGTTACTATGGAATGGAAAGGCGTAGAATTTTATAGATAGATAACGCAGTCACGGATGAATGACCCTGAATTTTGTGCGTAACAATCTACGGTTTCAGTTGACTGAGCGCCATCGCATGACACAGTTGTATATTTTCAGCACTCAGTAGGTACCCAGTGTCGCTACAATAGGTACCATTACCAGACGCAAAAATCTATGTATAATATGTCGCGTGAAAGACTACAGATGTTTTTAGCATAGTCCGTCCATTCGAATATTTTTAAAAATTTGATAATATGTGGACGTGCTTGCAATGGAATTGGTGGTTACATTGTGTAGAGTGATCATATAAGCCAGCTTATACAGGTTGTGAGCCCTGGAACACCCTACAAAGACTTCCAGACACGATTTCCCATATAAATAATAGCTTCATCTCTGTGAGACTTCTGTAATTTATCTTAATATACATTTATAATATAAAAATATATATTCATTTAAAACACGATACTGAAATAATAAATGTTTGAACGCTTTTTATATGTATGTTATTTGAATATATTTCCGCTCGATATTCGTTCGAGTTCATACGCATATCCATGAATAAATTTATTTTCATATACAGATGGATGCACCTTGAAGAGGGCTAAAATATGTGACTCAATTATGTGGAAAATGTATGTTTGCCCTTTTTCCATTCAGGCGACGTATCATAAGTGATTTCATATGGAATTTTTAAGTGTAGCTAGAATCTATTCAAATAATTTATGTTTGTCAAAAACTAGATATCGGTTGGAGTTATCATTTCATGTATTTTTTTTTGAAATCAGTAATAAATTAAGATTTTATTAACATGTTATATTAGGAAAATTTTTTGAATGTAAAAAACATGAACCATAGAACGTTGACACAAGTCAAAGTTAAATTTTGGTGACAAATATTTTCGAAAATACTTTATTTCAGAAACCAACTGAAGCAATATTGCAACTATCATTTTGTTTTTATGTTTGTATATAACTACTAAATGAGACTTTTAGTCTACCGGTTTCAAGACGTACCCGCCACTTCGTCAGGATTACCACTACACCAGCATGCAAATAACATCACACACTACAATCATAATCTACTATTCACACATTAATACCTTCACATGCGTGTTACTCTAACTGAAGGCTAACATGCACACATGCACAAGGTCAAGAATCTGAGGAGAGAAAGAAAGAGAGAAACAAAATGTATGGTAAGTATGGTACACACAAATGTAGCTATTTTCTTCAGTTCTAAAACATCGTTTGTTGATATTTTTGTAAATGATTAAGTTGGTGCTACTTTAGAAGAAAACGTGTATTTAAAATATATGTAACTTAAAGAATTTATTTTAATTTTATACCTTTCCATTAAAAACTGTGATACAAAATGTATGGTTAGCTGTGAGAAAACTGCTCAATGCTATTATATTGATTTCATTTGCAATATCGAACGATAGCCTTAATTGTTATATGCGGTAAGAGAAAATACGAACTGTTTACACAGAACCATAGATATTAAAGCTGTATATGCAGATGACCTCTGGTCGAGTTTGGTTATAGATTTTTATCTTTTTCTTCTTCAACTTTATTAGACTCAGGAGTCTGTTTGTGCAGGAGTTTCCTCTTGTGATGCTGACTTCCAGACTATCTCTCCATCGCTTCGGGGGTCTCCTTGGTGGGCGCGGTCCATCTGGTACGCCATGCAGAGCTATGCATGGTGACCTTGTTGTACTCATTCTCTGTACGTGTTGGTACCAGTATCGTCGGCGCTGTCGCCCCCACTGACCACATCTTGAACCTCGCAGACTTCCCGGATTGCTGCATTCCTCACGCGACCATTCAGAGTCTTCCCAGCAATAGCACGCAGAGTTCTCATTTCAGTTGTTCTTGGCGTGCTCTTTGTCTTGACAGTGTCCGCCCTCGCTTCAATACCATATGTGAGGATAGGTCGCATACAGGTCTTATAAATGCATACCTTGCCCTCTGTTCTCATATCTTTATTCCTCGATACAACATCTCTCAGGTAGCCTGCCACGACTGCAGCCTTCTTCACCCGAGGCCTAACTTATTTGGTTAGGTCATTCTTTGGTTAGGCCTAACTTCTTTGGGGAGGTCTTGAGAGCTGAGCATTTCTCTGCCAAGGTATCTGAACTGGGTTACTTGTTCAATGGCTTCATCACGTACTGAGATTCTACACTGTAATCGGTCTTTGGAGAATGTCATTTAGATTTTTATCGATAGGTGCAAAAAGGTTTAACCGATATTAATTACTTCTTAAAAATGTCCTTAGGTTTTCACGGCCGTTCAGAATCTTCTGTGTATAGTTTTCTGGGATATTCTGCCGTGTGTGTGTGACCTCTCTGGCCAACGTTTCGGATCCCATTGCAGGGTCCATCATCAGGGCTGATGTGATGAGTGAGTGTTGAAGTGTAGGTTAAGTATTACCTTGCAATACCGTACCGAAGTCAGGGTGTCTCCAAGTTTGTGTTATATATGTTAAATACTGGATTGCAGTACCGTGTCGAAAGCAAGGTGTGTGTCTTCTTGTAGTGTTTTATATATCTACTAACGGATGTCGGACTGTGCGGATCGTCTATTTGATTTATCCTGCAGCGCCGGATACCACGATGTTCTTAACTTAAGACCGTCATCCCTATTAATGTTTACCGGGTGCTTGTATATTTCGATTGCTTCTTTGACCAGGCGCGTGTGGTGACTTTTGGGCTTTCCTAAGATTTTTGGCTCAAATGAAAAATGGTGGCCCGTATCTAGAAAGTGCTCAGCCAATGCCGATTTTTCCGGGTGACCGAGTTTGCATGCTCTTTTATGCTCATCAACCCTCTTTGAAATCGTGCGTGCTGTTTGTCCCACATACACTTTGTCGCAATTTTGACAATCGAGCCTATAAACACCGTCGGTCTCAAGGGGATCCCGATCCTTCGCTGGTCTTAAGAGGTCCTTAACCTTGTTGTTTGTGCCGAACACTGTCTTAATATTCTGTTTCTTGAGCGCTTTGGCAATCCTGTCTGTTACATTATGGATATAAGGCAAGAAAGCAATCCCTTTGATCTCAGCTTCTGTGTTTTTCTCGGAGCTGTTAGATTTGGCTCTTATGATGTGCCGTATCTGCCGTCTTTGGTATCCATTGCTTTCTAGCGCGTCGCTCAGTGTACGAATCTCCTCCTGCAGATGTTCTTCTTGGCATATTCGTTTAGCTCTCGTAGCTAAGGTATTAATTAGACCTCTCTTCTGCGCTGGGTGGTGGTGGGAATCTGCATGCAAGTAGCGGTTCGTATGGGTCGGTTTCCTGTAGACCCTGTGCCCGAGACTACCATCTGTGTTCCTTTTCACTTCTACATCCAGAAATGGTAGTTTATTTTCTTTTTCTATCTCCATGGTGAATTTTAATTTCCTGTGCAGCGTGTTGAGGTGTTCGAGAAAGTCCTGTAATTTTTCTTTCCCGTGAGGCCAGATTGCAAACACGTCATCAACATACCTCCACCAAACCTTGGGGATCAAAGTTGCTGTGTCTAGAGCCGTTTCTTCGAATTTCTCCATTACGAAGTTTGCAATTACTGGGGAAAGTGGGTTTCCCATTGCTACACCTTCCACTTGTTGGAAAAGTTCACCCTGAAATGAAAAGTATCCACTTGTTAGGCAGTGTCGAAAAAGTGCGCACATGTCTGATGATGAAAAAGTGCGCACATCCCTGATGATGGACCCTGCAATGGGATCCGAAACGTTGGCCAGAGAGGTCACACACACACGGCAGAATATCCCAGAAAACTATACACAGAATAATTACTTCTTCTTCAAATATAGCTTATTTATTTTGTGGTGACATAATTATAATTTACATAAATTAACACTTATTAATATCAAAAGAATGATCCATAGGAATAGAATAGAATTTTGGAAATAAGAAAGAGTGTAAATAGTAAATTGAATGTTATAAATAATCAGGCCCTTTTTGCAAATAGTCATCTTTTAAATTTATTTTCATGTTAAGTAGGTACTTTATATTATCATTTTCCATATACAACTTTTTAATATTTTGATCTATACTTCGGTTTTTAAATTTTATTTTTGTTATCCTGACGAAGAAGCCATTGGCTTCGTCGAAACATGTCGAATTTTTTCAATAAAGAAGTGATGTATACAAAGTTAATTTATATAAATTGATATTAATTACATCTGATGATGAAAGGAACTCCTATCGAAACTCTATTAGTGACAAAATATTTCAACGTGTGTATGTATTATAAAGTTTAATTTATTGTGAATTAAAATAATCAGATTATATCACAAAGTAACTAAAATATCAATCAATAATAATAAGAAAAACATTCAACAGAGTGTTCGTATTTCTGTTGAAATTATCGCATACCGTTTCAGTTTCGAAAATTATGCTCGCCCTGTACTCATCCCTTTAAATAATGGCGGGCGTCCATCACGACCCTGTCGTAAGGGCAGATGTCAGCTGTAAGTTGACTCACAGTATTGAAACTGTGATAATGCCTACAACCTTCGGATGACTGATTGGGGTCCAAATTGAACTTAGATATATTTTTTAATTTTCTTAGATAAGTCAGTATTTCATCCCCTCCGCTGTATTTGCTAATTTTTATAATCGAGACAAATAATTTATTCTTCTTGTTGTTTTAATTGAATTTAAGTTTGCTGGGTTTTTTATATTTATTTATTTTTTATTTATTTATATATACATATATTTAACATAACGTTACATTAAATTACATTACAAATATAATTATACAATAATAATTTATCATACAATCATATGATAAAATATGTAACTACCCAACTAGGCTGGCCTTTTAAGGCAAGTTACATATTTCATTTTAAAACACAATATTCGAATATAGGTACTTATTAGTATATATAATTAATTAATGATTTAAAGTTCAAGTAAATTAGTACATTATAAAATTTTTAATTAGATTGATACAATACAAATATTTTAATTAAATTAATACAATAAAAAGTTAAATTAGATAAATACATTATATAAATTAATACATTAGTCTAACAGTAGTTTTCCAAAAAGATAATTAGATAAACACTTTATATAAATTAATACATTAGACTAGCAGTAGTTTTCCAAATAAAATAATTAGATAAATACATTATATAAATTTATACATTAGTCTAACAGTAGTTTTCCAAATAAGATAAAAAATTTATAAATATTCAAAACGAAGAAGAGAAAAAAAAAATGTAATGATTTTGCCAGATGAAATGAAATCATTCGTTTTCCATGTACCTACCACCGTTTTCAAAAAACAAAAGTTTATTTGTTAGTTAATTCCAAAACTTTGTTCCAGCCACCACGAAAGCACAGAGACAGAAGTTAATTTTATAGACGCGATTTTCTTACAACTTGTATTATATATTGATGCTTAATATTAGCTGTCTATTATTTGCGGCAAATGGAATTTAGAAGTCAGTAATATACTGAGGTGCCATGTTGTGAACGGCCTTGAATATTGTTAGGCCCAACTTACTTCATTCAATCCTCTCAGAACATTTACGCCAGTGAAGATTTCGAAGATGCTGTGATTATGTTCATACTTTGAAAACAACGAAAATGACCTTAACGATCTGAATTTTATTAAACGGTTGGTCATCGACGGGTTATGTTCATAAAACAGAGGTCTGAATGAAGGTATTCCCGATGATTCCATGACGACGGTATCGGAACTGTGAGAAGCGGCATGACAATTCGTCCCCCGAATTTCATCATTGTATTCAGTGTTTTGATTAGCAATTAATCAAATTGCTGAGCATTCTTGACAGCTGTCATTCAGTGGCGTGAGGGTGCAGGGTGAAGGGGAGACACTCCAGAGAAGCCCTATCTTTGTTATTCGTAAAAATATGGCGGTTGGCGCCAGCGGGGTTGTGAGATATTTTTAGGAAAATCAATAAATTTAAAGTTGTCCGTGAGGAAGCTCTTTATAAGTGTGTTACTTAATTTACTTTAATAATGATAATAATAATTGTATAACTTATATAGCGCCGTTTTCGCGAATACTCACCTTTACTTATATTTTTATTCTTATTTATTTTATTTCTTATTTACTTTATATACTTTTTACTCTAAATTACTTTACTTTATTTTTCTTTTATTCTTCTAATTACGTTACCATGAAATTAAATATTTAAATAGAGTCTCAATGAATGGAAAGGCTACTTACCTCAGAACAGGTATTTGGCGAGTTAGGTAACGATAAAGGCCTGCATACAAAAAAATTGCATATTGTATTTGTTTCTATCTTATTCATAAACTCTATAAATATTCTTAACATTAATTATGTTTTGATGCAAGCTGTTATAAAAGTTATTGAGCTAATAAACGCCGATTTATCGGCACTGAAACTGAAACTGAAACTGAACTGAAGTGTAAAAACAAGGCATCAATTTGATTAGAGAAGAAGAAGTTGTTGAATTGAGTGAGTTTGATTATTTTTAATTTAATTAATTCAAGGAACTAAAATTGATTTTAACTTTTACACGAAATAGCGAAAGCAAATACATTGTGGTGAATTATAATTTATTTAAAATAAAATACACTTTATTTGACACTAGTTTATTGAATAAATACCGAATAGTTTTGGCTTAGTGTAAGCTATAATAGGGTGTAACAACCAATAAGCCGAAACTAGTTGGTATTTATTCAATAAACTGGTGTCAAACAAAGTTTTATTTAATTTTAAAAAATTATTTTAGTTCAATCTAGTCTTTCAAACATTGATGTGCGAAATGGAGATTAGTTCGATCTGCAATAACTACAAATATAAAATAGTTGCAGTCAGTTAGTTAAGACAGTTAAAAATACTGTAGTTGCACTGCTGGAGAAAAATGTGAGGTATCCCGTAAACAGTTTGCCAGGAAAGCCCTTCTTGTGCAAACATACTTGGCACTTGGGAATTATGACGTATGACGACACAACAGACATACCTAGCGCCATCAGCGGGCCGTAACTTCGAGTATCCCGCTGAACGATCACTTCTGTTGCGAACCTCTGTCGGTATACTTCCTTTCTTTCATGTCTCAAATCTATTTTAATCCGTTGTACAAGGAATTAAGTGTGACTAATAAGTTGTTTGTTTCATATTAAAGTATGTGCTTAGAACACTTACTATATTTTATCCCCAAAGGGATGATTAATTAATTAGGATTAATTAAACAAGTCTCACAGGGACGAAGCTATTTATATATAGAAACGTGGAAGGAAGTCACTCGTACGATGGCTTAGGGCTTAAAACTTGTACAAGCTGACTTAATAAGATCAATCTACACAATTCAACGTTCATCAATTAACTAGTTAATGAGAAAAAATTTGATAATATGAGATGTTCTTACGATGGAATTGGTGAACGTTGCATTGTACATAGTGATCACTTAAGCCAGATTATACAGGTTGTTAGCCCTGGGCTATCGCGTAAGGGGCTTCCATCCACGATTTTTATATATAAAGAGCTTCGTCCCTGTGATACTTTTATAATTAATCCTAATTGAATAATAAGTCTTTCTTCATTCCTAATCACTTTTCTCTTACAACAATTCCTGTTGTTGTATATTGATTTTTTATATATATGAAAATATCAAATAGAGAGCTTTTTACAATAAAAAATAAAATATATATCTGTAATAAAGTTTGGTAGCAACAAATTTAAAAGGTTACAGAAATAACGTTGACCGAAAAAAAAACAACCATATTTAATTAAATTACAAATTACGACCATCATGCGCAACAGTAAAAGTTTTAAGATAAAATTTATAAATTTGAAGACTTAGGTTAAAAATTTTTACACTACTGTGTATATTTCAAAGTCTCCGAATTCTGCAGAGGTACGAGTTATGTTCCGCTTTGGTAATATTATCGATACAATTCAAGGAATCAAATTTCTCGCGGATGTCCTCAAAGCTGAAGCAGCTACATTGGCTTGGCCTGCCAGAGCGGACAAATTTCAAACTCTCTCTGATGATGTACAAAAGTCTTCAAAGAAAAGCACCACAATATTTGATAGACCTCTGTATCCCAGACAATATCACTGGAAGACGGCTCACACTGCGGTCAGCTGGATCGAGGCACTCTGCAGGCTGGTGTACCAAGGAGACCTGGAGCCACCAAGTTTGCGAAACGTGCTTTCAGCTTGCGGACCCAGCTATGTTGAATCAGCTGCCTCCAGTGCTGCGATTTACGGAGAACCAGGAACTCTTCAAGAAGAGCCTAAAAACTCATTTTTTCGGTATGTCGCACCTGTAAAGCGCCCTCGAAACGTCTTTTACGCAAAAATGGCGCTCTCTCTCGTTAGATCCCTGAATTGTTCAGTAGTTCAATTTCTCTGACAAGATTAACACGCATGTGAACAATAGTGATAATAGTTTTACAATACTATGGTTGGGGTGTATAGTGTTGTGAATGTAGTAGTTTAGTGTTGGTCCTGACGAAGAGACGGGTACGTCTCGAAACCGGTAGACCGTAAATCTGGTAGTGGTTTTTACTAAGTTTACTAGCATTCTGTTATAAACATAAGCAATTAAACATTTTAATTGTATCAATAATATTACTCTCGTGTTTACAAAAGGCTCGGCATTTTTATAAAAATACTTCTAATTCAACGTATATTAATTCCTTTTTCAAATATGCTTTCCGTCTTAGACACAGATTTTCAAACAAAGCGATTAGCAGGTCCGATTTTTCTGCCTTTTTCACCCTATATATCTGACATTGACGTACAATTTAATCGTGCAAAAAGCAAGAGAACACGCTATGAAAGTTAATATCGCCTTTTGTGATGTGAGGACCGCCATCCGTCATTGGACGGGCTTCAAATTCTGCAAACAGTGCGGCGTGGCATGAATTATTGTGGCGCTCTCCCGGGGAGCGGCCGTGGCCATTGTTATCTATGGCTTTTGACGTGTTCGCATGACAGCCGGCCGTACATTTGAAGGATCTCCGCCATTTTTAATAGCGCCACGGTCGTCAATCACCCCTCGGTCCATAGATGGCTTCAATCGACTGAAATATGGGTTTCTATTCGTCAACATTTCTTACGTTTCCCCGGGGCAGGTTGTGCCACCCCGGAAACTCGGTCCCCTCCCCCCTAGCGGGGCGAGTGTGACAGACAACGGTGCTTAATTATTTAATTTAAAAATTAATTAATCTTTTTAAACTTATTCCGTGAATTTGACGGCATGTTTATACAGTCTGTTTGATTCCTTAAAAATTCTACGCAATTTTCGTTTTTTTTTTCAAGATTTACACAAGAAATGCTCTCTTAATGAGGCAGTCAGTCTTAGAGAAACTTTGTAGACTGACATTTTAAAAAATAATTTTAGTATTTATTTAAATCTACTTATATATGTATTAATTTCACCTACATGTTTCGGTAAAACATGTAGGTGTAGTTAATTAATTAAAGTAAAAGTAAACTAAATTTTATTAATAATCAATTAAATTTAACTACTAGTCCAATTCTAAAATAATTTCCAATTATTTTGTGTAATATTTAGAAATAATTTTTTAAATAATTTAAAAAACCAAAACAAAAGACATCATTCATTTTGATATTTTGACATATATAAAACACCCTGACGATGGAAAGAATTTTCCGAAACATGTAGGTGTAATTAATAAAAATATAAGTAGATTAAAACAAATAATAAAATTAATTTTTAATTAATACTTCTGCAATAAATACAGTACAAACCAAAATCTACAGCTAAACCTGATACTAAAGTACAATTACTGCAGCAAAACATATGACAAATAAACTCTAGCATGAGAAAATCTCACGCATATAATACGTAATGTGACATCACATTGGAATCGAACCCATAATCCGAGGTTAGAACGCCTCTGTATCCTTTCCTGGCACACCACTTGTCCCTTACCATCTCATATATCTTCCCATGCATGTTATTTGATTATTGAAGCTTTTAAGATGAATATTTTCCACACATGTGCGAATACATTTACCAATCTTACCAAAATGTGTATCAATGCATTTCAAATCATTGTAGATGATCATTTTTACATGCATTTATTTAGTTTCACTTGTCTGTCGGCCAGAAATCTTGTAATCGATGTTTGACTCGCTTCCTGAGTAACAATTTTTCAGAAATTTGCCAGACACTCACGTTCCGTGTGACATTATAATAATGATTCATTAATTTTTTAATATCACAAAAAAACGCCATGTACATGTACAACATCAATACATTTTGATTATTCTTATTTGAATAACTAAATTGAGTTTGTAAAATGAAAATTAATAAGTTTGAGGCTTCCTCCATCTGCCGTGTGCGAATAGGACACTGTTGCATTAATAGCCATCTTTTTAGAATCTGCATTTGGGACTCTCCTATATGTGAATGCCGGATAGAGACGAACATTTAGATGAGATATCTTTTGGATACCCTATGAATGACTATTACTCAAATTTTATTCAAGATCTTACTTATCATAATATTCCATTCCCCACCAATATCCCAACCCTCTTATCTTCCAATGATCAAATCACTTTAAAATTATTATTAACCGTATTCCTAAAAACTAACGGTATAAATCTATAAAATTTAATATAATTGAATTGAATCATCTACTCAGAATAATTTTTATCCTACATTAAAATAAAATGAATCGTTAAAATAAATATTTTGTAGCAAGAACACCCCATAGGGGTGAAACGCCAGGAAAGAAGAATAAGAAAAAGAAAACTAATGAATGATTATAGTCTTGTCATCCGGAATACGTCTCTTCGACCTTCTTATGCAGACCTGCTTCCAGTGTTGATTTTATACCTTATTTTTTTGCTTTAAAGTTTCTCGGTGTTATTAGATCATGGCGTATTAGATCATGGTTTTTTTTTTAATAGAGATGCTAACACGGAATACGTGTCACATCAATATTCTGACTATTTTCAAACTAAGCTTAACGCTTGTGCTATGAAAATAGGACTAACTTGCTAGTCTGGGCTGAGATTCGAACCCGCGATCTTTGGATCACGAGGCGAGTGTCCTAACCACAAGACCAACAAGCTACTTTGAAGGGTAGAAGACCAGCCAGATATATTCAGCAAAATACGATAATTGGTATGAACCCTACAGGGCCGGTAAACAAATATCATCCAGTTAGTTAGTATCACAAAGTTGGTTTAACTCAATAACTCGTGTAAAGTTGTCGTCGCATTGTTTGCTGGATATCCGGTCAAAGCCTCGGAACAACCTCCCAGTATCACCCTGTCCATGCTTAAAATGATACCCTTCTAAAACAGGCTTACATATTATTTATTTTATATTATTTTTAACTAACTAACACTAACAGAACACTGCGTACAATATACATAAAATCATTATTGATGTTTCAACATCTTTCCTCTCGCTTTCCCTTTCAATCTGTGGCAGTGATTTTGTGAAAATGGACGGAAATTCGAAAGAGAAAATAAGACGCCGGGGAAGCGCGCGCAACCATCTAACCAATGTGCGCGCGGGAGGGCGCGCGATGGAAAAAAATCATCGTTTATAAACAAATGAATGTCCAGCTAGTGCCATCACAGCGAAGACGCACACTTTCAACAGCCAACGCTTCTGATTTTGTATATATGCTACGTGACTGGTGTCAAGCGTGTGGATGTTGTAACTTTGATATATTTTGGCTTATATCTTCAAAACTATCTAATAAATAATTAATTTTTTTACATTAATGTAAACAATAACTACCCTTAATGATTTACATTCTCAAATTTTATGTGATTTAATATTTATTCAAAGTATACAATATGTATGGCGGCACACTACCGCCATCTATGAAAATAAATAAAAACATATAATTGACCAAACACATTTCTAAACAAAATGCGTAATACGGTACCTACCTAGTACGGCAAAATTCAATAATAAATAAATGCACAGTAATTTTCTTTACTTGTATTTACTAATTAATAAATATATAGGTATGCGCTTTTTTAAATATTGATGTTAATTTCTGTTGCTGCTCAATTGATATGTTTAATTGTGAGGTGTCAAATATTACACATCATATGCGACTACTGTAAGGCTCGCTCGTTTTTTTTTATACTCAGCCCACTATTATTTTTCTTTTGTATTAATCGAGATAATGTTTCATAGGGACACCCGCTGGGTATACATATTCCGTATTAAAAATTATAACCTTGTTAAATTAAAAATTTAATCATTCTTATTCTTTACTGGTGTGTTTTTATTAGAATAAATTAAATTTTCAAGTGTTTCAAGAATTACCGTGGGCAGTGTATTTTGAAGCGTATTAAAGGAATTGCTTAATATTTTATGATGGCCATTATAGCAAATGAACGCCAAAATTTATCTTGCGTACATAAATTTTAATTCAGTACTTAACTATAAATAAATATAGAATCTTTCCTAAAGGAAGAGTTACTAAATTTTTTTATTTTGTATTTAAACAGGTGTTAAATTAATAATTAAATACGACGTCTTTAAGTAATTACTGGCATTATTTTTTACTGACTGTAAAATGTGAATAAAAGTTACATCATTTTTCTAAAACATCCTTTAGTATATTTCCCCAAAAGCGCACAAACCTGAATGATAGTTGGTAAGGCGACATAATAGACAAATGTTTATACCTCTCAATATGATAATTAATTTAACAACTATTAAAAAATATAGTAACCTTTCCTGAAGGCATATTTCGAGTTTTTCCATTTTATGTCAAGAATGACGCTGCTTCTGTGAGGCTAAACTCGACGTTAGATGGCGTTGACCAAGCCTGCGCACCCGGAGTACAAATGAGACTGCGCACGCGCCGGCATGAATAAAAATATTTGAATTTTGCCTCCAAATTACGAAAAGAAGAAAAAACAATTGCTTGCGTTTTTTCTGCTTCTGCTGGAATGTGCATTTTTTTACATCGAATGTACGGAAGATATAATTGATTAGTAAATGTTGTAATCATATTGTTCCGGGATTTCAGCAGTTAATATTCATACACCTGTTATTTGTGACGTGGAGGAACTATCAAAAACTTCTCAAGATATCTGTTTAAAAAGGGCGCCACGAAGATTTTGAGACGATTTCGACTGTCTTCGAAGTTGAAGACGATAAATAGTCTATCGCAGGTCAGAGATCATTTGAAGACATATTGTAAGAAATTATTGTAAATAGTGATTTACATACATATAACACCAGAAATAGAAATAGAATAAGATTACCATATAAGAAAAAAGTATATACACAGAATTGTCTAATGTACAGAGGTTTAAAAATATATGATGAGATGCCATAAAACATGAAAAATATAAATAAGATGAATGTATTTAAAAACAAATGCTATAATCATTATAAAAATAGTATAGAATTGTAGAGCAAAAGATGAATTATTAATTATACAGAGCATAGCATGTATAATTAATAATTCGTCATGCTATGTATGGTCAGTTCTACTTTACGGTGTTGACGCTGAAGGTGACTACTCTAAATCGCCTAGAGGCGTTCGAAATGTGAATACATCGTAAAATATTAAGGATATCTTCGACTGACATGACTAGTAATGTTGAAGATTTACGTAGAGCAAATACAAACAGACAGTTACTTAACATAGTAAAGCTCCGTAAAATTTAAAACTTGGTCATATAATGAGAGGCGAAAAGTACTCCATCCTTCAGCTCGTCATGAAGGGGAAGATTGAGGGTCGCAGAAGGGTGGAAACGTCCGAGAGTGGACCGGGATAAGAAGCGTGGAAGAGCTGTCCCGCACTGCCCTGGACAGGGAAACTTTCTCCCAGATGATCGGGGGGACCCGACAAGGCACACGAAGAAGAAGATTAATTATAGATTGTACCATAGATTAGATTAGATGTAAATGTTAATATGTAGGTTATTATGGATAGTATATTAGTAATAGATTTAAGAATGTAAAGTGTTAAATACTAGTCAATATACAAACTTAAGAAATAAATAAAAATAAAAAAATATTATTTAATTTACTCCTGTATGTTTTTTTAGAGAGAGGAACCGTAATTTGACATTTTTTTTCATGATTATCATATTGAGAGGTATTAATTGAATATTTAATTCACCAAACGGATGACTATTTACACGCTGTCCGTACAAACATATATAATAGTCTTCCTCTGATACGACGTTAAATATCAATTTTTATATGACTTGAATCAAATTCTAGAAATGGTGGTTCCAATTCCCTGCCCACCGGTTAAATATTCATCCATAGCCCAGACATCAACCTCTTTATTTAGAGAAACTCCTAAGATAATATATCGCCAGGTGATATCGCACTCGTGTATCGTCGTACTATGCGTAATGGCCAATTAGATTTACAATGTCACGAGATGCTATAGTAAGAGAAACAGCACAGAATTGAAGTTATACGAAAAATCTAGAAAATTCTATAAATATTTAGAATACAGGAAAAAATACCAAAAATTTATAAAAATCCAAAGCCTATATACAGTTGTTTTTTATGGGTTATATAAACATTTTAAATAGCTTGTCAGGCTGGTGCTTCTTACTTCTTTTCGTTTTTTATTTGGGATAGTTTTAATTTTTCTTATTTGCAGTTGTTTTACTTAACTGCATATGTTTAAGAAGCGACAAGTGATGCTGCTAGAATACTCCACACATGGGTACTTTTTATTCACTGGTTGGCCATGTTCGCTCCGATCGCAATTCGCTTGTCAATTTTACGTAGCCAGTTAAAATAACGGTTTGACCATCACTAGTAATTTATCATTTTATGTGCTATATGCATATGATTCTATATGCTATTTGCATATCATTCTATATGCTTTATGCATATCATTATAAATATAATGAGAGGAATAGACTAGATTGGTGTAATAGATCGTGATGTGAAAGGCTTGGAGATCTAATCGGTCTGTTAGGGATTTTTACAGTTTTGTTCCGTCTCGCATAACTAGAAGTCATGCAGGTTTTGCCGTGGAAACTGCCGCCACTAACTATATCTTTACTTCCCCAATGCAAAGGCTTCCTAGACTAGCAAACAGATATGAGCAACTGGACGTCTTGTATATTATTCAAACATATATTAAAAGGTGTATTGAAAGATTATTAGTATTTGTCGAATTGGACTTAAATTATTGATTTGTATTTGTATGTATATTTTTTACTATAATATTACTTTCAATGCTTGTGCTATATCTTTTCACTCTACATTATTACTTTTTTGTTTTTAAATTTCTATTATTTTATGTTTTTCTTATGCTTCTGCTTTTTATATACATACTTGCTTTTTACTTTATATTATATGTATCTATATTTTAAGTATTTTCTTTTCTCTTTATGTCATTATTATATTTACATGTTATTGTTTTTTCTCTTTAAAGTATCTATATATTCTGATTATGTACACTTATCTATCTATTGTAAAAGCCCTATTGGGCGTTAATTAATAAATAAATAAATATAAATAAATAAATAAATATATATTTAAATCATTTTTCTGTATCTGACTTATGATGCTCTTTTATATATGTAATAAGCCTCGAAAATGTACAGAGGGTAGTTATTAGTATTCACGGGACCAGGAAAAGATGTTGGGATGTATTTCCACCCCGAGTCCAACCCCTTCCGAGTATTTCTCTTGATTTATCGAAGGCTGTGTGGCTCCATTCAGGGCTGCTCCCGCGTTAGGAGGCTTCCTGGTCTCGATCCTCTTATATCACATTTCAGGGTGCTTCTGTGCGAGTTTCCTTGGAATTTATTTACTTTACTGCGCAGAATAAAATATTTCCGAATGGTAAAAAATTATCTCGATGTTTTAGGGGTGGTTTCTATGTTTTTCCTATTTTTCTTCTCTAAAGGCTTTAACCCCATACTGAGCCACATTTCAATTATTCATTCAAATTTATAATATTTAAACGAAAATGCTTTGAATCTGTCAAAATAATATTGAAGGAAAGAAAATTGATATATTTTTTAATAAGTACCTACTTATAATTCCGAAGTTTTTGAGGGTCAAAATTGATGGATTAAATTAAGAAAAAATGTGATATTTAGAGGATAACCTGTGGTTCGTACCCGGCATTGCCCGGGTTACAGATTTAGTTTAAAAAAGTTTGTGGTGGGAGGTTGTCATTGATTTATTTATAGAGCCTCTTTATAATAAAAATGTTCAAGATATATTATAGATGTCTCATAGAGACGAAATTACATTTTAGTATGGAGAAATGGGTATGGAGGTCTTTAGGTTTTATAGGCCTTACGACCTATCATATGGCTGGCTTAAGTGATCACTTTAGCCACATGTATCAAATTTTTTGTTTATTGTATATATTTAAGTTTTACAACCCGTTTCATATATATGTTGTAATTATCATTAGCGTAACCATGGCATCCAAAGCTTTTTCATTCCGTTTAATTAAACACAGTTGTCGCTTATGAGATATATATATTTTTAATGGAATTTTAAAGCAATATCCTTTATATGTGTAATGAGATTCTTCCGAATTATTAGCATTACACTAGAATATGCCAGAAATATCATTTTAATTTTTTAAATATCTTTTTATACCAGTTTTATTAAACTGGTCTAAAAAATAGTTAAAAAATAGAAATTATATTTCAGGAGTATTCTAGTGTAGTTCTAACAATTTGTAAGGATCTAACTACACATATAAAAGATATTGCTTTAAAAATTCCAATCAAAAAGTAGATTAGTAACATCAGTCCATAAGTGACATCTGTGTTTAATTAAGAGGAATGAAAATCTTTGAATGTCGGTCGCACTTATGATAATTACAACATACATACGAAACGGGTTGTAAATTTATTAGATGTGATATTCTATCATGGGTGTAAATGGTGAACTTTACATTGTGTAAAGTGAGCACGTAAGCCAGCCGTCAGCCATCTTGATTAATGATGTCCCTGTGATAAAATCCAGTACCGTGTTCTGAAAAATTTGGACAAACTCAAAATATTTAAACATATATATATAAACAATTTTTCTATTTATCCAATCAGGAGGTGGATTGGATATCCGGAGAGTGGTGTGGATTAACTCCATTGTCTTCAGGGTTGTAAAATATAACTATGAAATTTTTGGTTAGATCTGTACAATTGTTCATGTGTATGCTGGTATTTTATTTTTGAACACAAAGAAATGATAGATAATATAATTATCAAGATAATATAATAATAGTTGGGGTAATGAAAAATTTAGTAAAGATCATTTTAAAATTCCCTGTCATTTACTTACACGTTTCCAAAACATTTCTCATGGTTTTCATTTGTATACAATATTCAAGTGATATTTTCGAATATATATATAAGTAAACTACCACATTCACTCACGATTGTACAGGATACATAGACTAAACAATGAGAACACTGAATTTGTAGACATGTTTTATGAAAAAAAATTTAAGCAAATGCAATCTGCTGATTTTGAGATGTTAATAGATTTTTTTTTAATTGAAATTAAAATAACGGATGTAGTAACGTAATACCTTTCTTTCTTTTCTTTTTTTTAATAAAATAGTGATACAAATACGATACCGTGTCGTATCAATATTCGTTCTATTCTCAAACTAAGCTTAAAACCTGAATTTGTAGACATGTTTTATGAAAAAAAATTTAAGCAAATGCAATCTGCTGATTTTGAGAAATTAATACATTTTTTTTTTAATTAAAATTACGAATTTAGTAACGTAATACCTTTCTATCTTGTCTTTTTTTAAATAATATAGTGATGCAAAAAACGATATCCGTGTCGCATCAATATTCGTTCTATTCTCAAACTAAGCTTAAAATCCGTATGTAAAACCTATGAAAATAAATAGGACTTACTTGCTGGTGACCTGTAAACCACCGACCACCAGATTACTAGGCGAGCATCATAATCATTACACCAACAAGCTACTCAAATACTTACAAATACCTAATTTTATAATAAAAAACGATTACTAATTTGAAAAAAAAATTAAACTTACTGTGAGTATCTACTCTCAAGGTCAATAGGGCGAAGGAGCTTAGGAAGGCCCAAACTAAGATGGAGTGAGAACGTCCTCGAAGATATCTCTGCCTTCGAGCTTCGAAACTGGAGAGAGCTGGCACTAGACCGAGATGAGTGGAGGAAAATTATTGAGGAGGCCAAGACCCACCGAGGGTTGTAGTGCCAAGAATGATGATGATGATTATTTACTCTTGTTCACCTGTATGCCTTTCTTACACATCGCTACACATTACGCTACACCTGAATAATTATAATGGAACATCGGAAAAGGCCGTTGGTAAAGTCTGGCTTCTTCCCCATCACAGATATACTCCCCCCCAGCAGCAAACTTCTTCTCCCCGAGTCACCCTTATTCAATTCCTATTTCCCTTATTATCCCGATAAATTTCACAGGGCTTATGGACAACCCTGTTTGCTCGCGGCACGGGATGATTATGATGTTGTTCCTTCCGTAAAATTTCATCCCTGGATCGCGAGGCGACCTCAACCGCCCCACATGAGTCCTCCCCTTCACGTATTGAGCAGATGTACGGCCTCCAATGCCTTGAACCACTTTTCCTTCTTTAAGATGGCCATAGGTTCATAAATTTTTCGGAAATTTATGATATTTGATGCGCGTATTCCTTCTTGGAAATTTATGCAATTTGATGTAAAGGTTTGAGAGTCACGTGTACCTTTTAGTGATGAGGTAAACTGCGATGGTAACTGCTATTTGTGTTCGATTGCAACGGTGACTGGTAACTGTGATTTTTCATAACAGAGTGTTAGTTAATTTGTATAAACCGCTACTTCTTCAGGACCAACACTACGCTACTATGGTCACAACACTATACACCACAACCATAGTATTGTTAACTTTTCACCGATATTTATCACATGCGTATTAATCTTGTCAAAGACAAGCATGCACTAACTGTGCTAGACCTATCAGGAATCTACGAGAGAGAGAGAGTGAGAGGGGGCGGGGTCTACCCATTTTAAACCACGCCCCCTCTCACTCTCTCTCCCGCCTTGAATCCGGTAGACGTAAAATCTGGTAGTAGTTTATACAAATTTAACTAACACTCTGTAAAAATATTTTTTGCTCTGCGCACGGAGCGGCGGCCGCCACTGCTTCCCACTGTACCCGTCTCTTCGTCAGGACCAACACTACACTACTATGTTCACGACACTATACACCGCAACCATAGTATGTTAACTTTTCACCAATATTTATCACATGCTTGTTAATCTTGTCAAGGACAAGCGTGCACTATCTAGCCTACGGAACTGTCAGGAATCTACGAGGGAGAGAGGGTGAGAGGGGGCGGGGTCTAATGTGAGTGTTACCAAATCTTTCGTGAAAGTTAAATTGAGCAAAGCGCTGTATGAAAAATTGATTTGAAATGGAAAGTGATTTTTCATTATTTGACAAGCAAAGCGAGGTACACGAGTAGCTAAACCTGAGAAATAAATTAATGAAGAAAGAATGGTATATGGTGCGGTTGTTATGGAATCAAAAATGGTGAACATTCGAAGAAAACTTACCCTGGATAATCAAAAATACCTCTTGCTAAAAGATGGTGTTAGAAGATTCTACATTCTAGATTCTACATAATGAGAAGTTTTATTAATATAGTCGTAGAAGAGGCGAGAGTATGTGTCAAAACAAAAGAACGTGTCGCTGTATTATTTTTGCCCCCGCAGAATAAATACGTTCAATTATATTTAATTTAATTTTAAAAACACACTTTTATTTATTTATTTTGTTTTAGGGAAAATTAACAGCAAAACAACAATCTTAAAAATATGAAATAATGGTTTTTACAATTATGCCAATTATAAATTTTCCACTGAATATAAAAATTAACTTTAACTTACTTTAATAGCGAGTGGAGAGGGTGGAGGGGAATATGGGACGGGAGTAGAAGGGAAGATATAATGTATAAATTTGTTTGGGTGCGGTAGTGTAGATATTGTTTGTTTTATGTTTCTTATTGTTGCGTTGAAAATGTCAATGTGGTGATAGTTTGTGTTAAATGAATTTGTGGAGCTGTACATAAAGGAGTTTTGTTTTGAGTTGGTCTTACAAAAGGGGAGATGAAAAGTAAGTGAATGTCTGTTATTGCGAGTTGGGATGTGGTAAGATATTCGTTGAAGAAGTTCCGGACTATCAACTAGATTGTGTGTTATTTTGAATAGCATCGACGAGTTAGGGTCTGCATGTTAAAAAACTTCGCAGAGTCTTCATTGCTTGTATGAGATCTAAATGAACGGAGGTCTAGGTATCTTAGGAATCTGTTTTGGACGCTTTCAATTCTATTTTCGTGTACTGCTTTTACTGTACTGTGTTTTTAAGACCTTGATCAAAAACGGGATCTCACCCTGGCTACTCCACCCTCATTCTGGATTGAAATATTTATGTTTTTTTTTAAATTCGTCCGTTACAAATCTTGCGCCGTTGCACTCCAGGATCCTGTAAATATAGCCGCATTACTGTCAACTTTGGGTACGAATCGATCTTAAAAGAAATATCTATAATATTAGAAATTACTATAGCGTTATGCTACAAAAATGTTATTTTAATATCAATTGAATGGTTGAGTCAAATTACGCACTGATATATTGAATAAAAATGTCATATATAAGTTTTTATGAGATTTTTTTTTTTAAATTTATACTATACATCCTACCTGACTTTTCTGCATAAAAACTAGAAGAAAAAGTTTTCTGTGTTTCCTGTAATTAAGTTGCGAAATATGCATTTCAAACAACTTCCACAGTACACAGCGCTCTTTCCTACAAAAGGCACTAAGTCCAACGTCTGTGTAGTTTAACATTAGGTAAGTACCCCGAGCATATTCAAACAGTATCCCTTGTCCGTAACAAAATACCGGGATGAATGTTAATTTCAAAACACAAAATAAATCATACCTCATTTACTGGTGGATTTTTTGCTGGAATGATATTCTGAGTTATTCATGTATATTCCAGGCCTTGTGTTTTTCTTCTTTTATTTGTATTATATTCTTTATACCACCTTTTCCTGGTTGTTTGCATGGGGAGCTCACACGACGCGCACCCTACTTGGTCAGCCATTTTCATACAATCTGAAGTTAGCGGACCATGGCACTTAGTGCCGTTTTTAAAATAATACGCCGTGGTATTCAAACGATCATAATGGCTAAATGCAACATTGCAGGGACATAGTGCATTACTGGGGTTAGTGGCGATGTCATATAGAACCAAGCTGCATACTTTGTTTGAAAAATGAAATTTTGATACTTATTTCTTGACCACAATAACTTGGCGTGCGGCAGGATTGGAACTAAAACCCGCCCCGCCCGCACCCGGCGGTAACCCCTCGCCCTGGCATTCAGTACAATTTCGGGAGCTGTGACATCTTGATTACCAATATACACTGAATTATTATGTCCAAAGCATCCTAAACAGTCCGGGATGGTACAAGAACAATTGCCAATGAAGTATTAAAGTTTTGCGAAGCTGAAAAAGCAAATAATGGACCGATATTACCGTCTGACAGTTTGACAGATACAACGGCCGCCATTACGGCTCGGTTTCTTTAGTGCTGCCCGACCAAATTTCTGTTAAAGGCTACGACACCGGTCACCGGACATTCTGTACATTATGTGTTGTGTAATAAATTTACACCCTGGAAACTTCTGTTACGCGACAGGGACGCCCTCCCTCGCACGCCAATTTATAGTGGTCGCATTCTAGTGCCTATTTTACTGCAACCATTCAATTATATAATTTTCAATTAGAAAGTAAAGTAGATTTGTTACGAACAATGTATCAACATCTCAAAATCAGCAGATTGCTTCAAAAAATTTAATAAAACATGTCTATAAATTCAGTTTTCTCGTTGCCTAGTGTATGTAGCCTGTGCAATCTTTAGTGAATGTGGTAGTTTACTCTTTTATTTTCGTAATTGAAAATATCTCTTGAATTTTGAGTATCGAGCTCATCAGGTTTCTTCCATCTATTTGTCGAAAAATTAATTAAAAGCTTGACTTTCTGTATATTGTAGAATTAGCTTTGTGTACAAAATTATTATTGAAGAACGAAATATGATACATGCTCATTAGAGGGAGTCTCTTTTGCTACAAAACAGCTAATTATTTTGCTTAAAAGTTAAGTCGACTATTGTTTTTTGCTCGTGGAATTATTTCAAAGAGAATCTCAAAATCCAGGAAGGAAAATGAATTTAATACTCTTCAGTCGTCTTCGTGTCTTAATAACTTTGTATAATGTTATATTTTAAAGTTTAAATATAATGAGAACTAAACGTATTATACTTGCTACTACAACCGTCTTAACTTTCATCTTTAATCATTTGTCTAAGTTATGAGAAACTTTTAATCAAGACTTTCGTCAGAAGACAATATTTATCGCCATCATTATTCCTGTCTTTAAGATTAAATATATTTCTCCTCTCTCAAAGCTGGAAGGATTTTTTATAAGATTAATAAATCTTTTAGAAGACGTCTTGAGAATGTCTATCTCAAAGGCAGAAATTCGATTTATGGACAGGAGATGAAGGCATTTTTAAGCCTTTACAGACAAAATTATTCTTAATAATAATTTTTTTTCAAATATTCATTATTTTATTTGTATATATATACTTTTATGTGAGTTTTTTTCACCAACATGTTTCAGAAATTACCATTCTACCTATATAATACCTTTGCGTTTAAGCTTTTAAACGCACGTCTGAGGCTATTTTAAGAAATTAGTATTGTCGATCATACTTCCATATTGTTTATTGTTAATTATATTGATGCCTTTGAGATGTGGTGATGGAGACGCATTTTGCATATACCGTGCAAAGACCTGGAGATCACTTTTATATGTCCCACCCTTACCTATGATTCCATATTGCATGTATAAAATTGATGTGTTATTATTAGTATAACTATTGTTAGGATATATCTATAAAAAAATATTTCTTTTGATATAACACACATACATTCACACATATAATACACCATTATAATATTATTATTATGGTTCTACAGCACCCTGATGATGGAATGGTAATTTCTGAAACATGTTGGTGAAAAAAAGTCACATAAAACTGGATATGTACAAATAAAATAATGAATATTTTTTTTAATGTCAATCTATAATGTTGCTCAATCAATTGAAAAAATAATAATAAATAAAAAAAAAATATTTTCGAATAGTTTTAACAAGAATAATAAAAATAGAAAATTATTTTGTTATATTTATTTAAACCTATTTTTACTTCTCATAAATCTCTCCATGGTATATATGGAGAAAAATGAAAATTCACGCATATGTAGTATATTTTATATACATAAAAAACACTTACTATTTATTTTTTATGAAAAAATACAACACACAAAATAAGGTTGACGTTTAGTAAAATAATGTATAAATTTTTTAATGCATATTTTAAATAAACAAAGAATTTATATTTACCACTTAAAGTTAAAATCTTTGAAAAGTGTTCGATACTCACCACAGAAAAATTGCTTGTTGTGTTGAAAATTTAAAAATTGAGAATATTAGCGAATCCATATGCTGTTGGCATTTACGTCACGCTCCCCTTCCCTCCCCTTCCCTGTAGTTCATGTCTAACAGCACGACTGGTAAGACCATTATCTCCAAATATCGACTGCCATCTCTGGAGCATTCTGGTCTCCATCGGATGACATATAATTTCCTCAGCTTTGAACGACCTCATGTGTTGCCAATTCATCGAGTTCGACCATCATTCGCTCGTTATTCATGAAATAAGCGTCATCAGCAGGTTAGTCGAGCTTCCCGTGCCCTCCCTTTTCTCGTGTACAGTCCACACCAGTGTTTCCCAAACTCTGGGTCGCGAGCGGATATTAGGCGGGTCGCAGTTACAACACCGCGCAACACGTCTCGTCCGGATCGTGTCGTGTTTATTATAGATAACGAAATGCATCCAGATATCAATGTAGTGTCTGCAATTTTCACACATTTAACAGAGTTGAAAAATAACTTTAACGCCAACTTCGAAGAAGAGATGAAAAAGTTTAACAGGATAAACTGGATTTAACACCCATTTCAAGACAACATACCGACTTAAATATCAACAAAAGCAAGTGAAGAGCTTATTAATTTATCAGAAGATATATCGCTGAAAAATACTTTTAATCGCAAGTAATTAGCAAAATTCTGGCTTTCAGTTGCTGACACTTATCCCTGCTTATTTGACCTCCTCCCCTTCACTACTTCATGTGAAGTGGGATTTTCTGCCATGGTTTCTATTAAGACTAAATACAGAAAGAAATTGGACCTATCGAATTCACTGCGATTAAAAGTGACTAAAATTGAAGTCAACGCTAAAATGCTGTTATGACAAAAAAAAAGTAAACAAATTCATCCTTCACATTAAAATATCACATATTAACACTTATCTTAATTAAAAATTTCGATTATATTTGGAGGTTTTTCTTTTTTCTTAATTAAACATTCTTTCGTATGGTTACAATATTAATTCGGAAAATGCGAGGCAGGAGGTGGGGTCCCGATAATTTATTTTTTTTAGTGGGTCCCCGTCCTGTCAACTTTGGGAACCACTGGTCCACACTATCGTTCCCATTTACCGTCCATTTTCCTTCCTCTATTCCCATAATATTTTATGTAAATCGTTCTTGATTGTAGAATATACTCCTGAAAGTCGCCCAGTGCGACCGCACGCGTGAACACCAAGAATTTAAATTTAAATGAAAATTACGCATTTTCACTGCACGGGTAAAAGTGAAGACACAGTGGATTGTTATTTTTTACTCCCTTTCTCTTAACTAGTGGCGTCTGCTGTCTTCTTGTCTGATGAAAAAATCGATTTTTAACCCTTTTCCCGTGATCCAATCGGGCTGAAACTTTGCAAGCAGACTCGTGGCAATGATCAAAATGATCTATCAAATTTTCGCTAAAAAAATTAATAATTATAGTATAATTTTGGATTTTTAGAAAATTTAATTGATTTTTAAAAATTGGAAATCATACAAATGTTTGATTACTACCAACAGCAGCCTGACGACGTCACGGAATATTTAAAATTTGAATTACTCGGTCGGTATATTAGGTACTTCACTACGAATTTCGAAAATTTATGACAATTGGTTCACAGATGACTGCAAAATTCACAAATCTATCAAAATCTTGATTAAATTGACTGACAAATATTTTTAGAATTTAATCTTCAGAGCATGAAGTGTCTTATCAAAGCTCAAAACATCTGACATTTTAGAAATATATCAAATTCCTGTAAGTTTAGTGTTATGTTAAATGTTTTAATTCGTCTTTAATTGATTTTATATTTTACAAAGAAAGGGAGTATAATAAAAACTTGGTTTTTATACGTTAGTTTTTTAAAATAATTCAAATAAATTTATGATGGCAGTCGTCTAAGTGTCATTAAAGAGAGGTTGTTAAATTCGCTTTAACCTTCCCCTAAGCACTTCTCTCGCGGGGCAAGGGTTGAATCTTCATTTAAAGGCGAGGCCGTGTACCATTGTCGGTAAGCTAATTCTTTCAGTCCAT
The DNA here is from genome assembly GCA_016648135.1 of Agrypnia vestita. Classification (NCBI taxonomy): domain Eukaryota; kingdom Metazoa; phylum Arthropoda; class Insecta; order Trichoptera; family Phryganeidae; genus Agrypnia; species Agrypnia vestita. The sequence goes on from JADDOH010004652.1 coordinate 111,570, forward strand.
ACCCCGCGTATAATGGAGGTCCCTAAAGAAATTCACAGGGACAACGAAATGAAACCTTTTCAAAACGGGAAACTTCCCCTGGGGTGCATTTGGGAAGCCGCCGAAGGCTCTGTTGGTATTGTTTACCTGAAGAGATTTTTTTAAGCAAAACGAGCTTACCGGTAAGGTTTGACGTTATCTGCCGAATTTCTATTTTCGTGAAGAGCGTAGTGGAGAGGTACCTTAAAATATAATCAGGTAAAGTGTCCCTTGGTATGTTTTCTCTTCTCTTGTATGCTGGAATAGAATCATCTAGAAATTTCTGAACTATGTTGTTTTACAATTTTATGGAACTAAGTCTATCCCCGCCTTAGCTAGGACCATATAGAGTATATAACTATATTGTAACAAACATTGTAGACTAAGAGATAGCTATGACAGTTAAGTTTGAGGAATTTTGGCAAATAACATACAATACAATTATAAAAAAATGTGAAAGTTGAAGTGTGGAAGTAAAAATTATAAACCTGATTTTTTAATATGTTTAACGGGGCAGTAGACCTCTTTTCATTTAAGAAAGACAATCGAATTAGTATGTGTAAGCCGTGCGTATAGGGTACATTGTTTCGATGTGTTGATATTTATACTCGTAAACACCAACACAACGAAAAAATGTGCATCGAATGCATGGCTTACACATACTAATTCGATTGTCTTTCTTAAATGGAAAGACCAATATTATACACTCGTATTAATTATTATCAGATGTTTTTTGCGGGTCATTTCTTTCGCCAGACGCTTTGCAGTTCTTAAATAATCATGTCATTAATACAACATCTTTTTTTTATATATTTATTCCGAACACTATTTGATAAAGTTACCTGATAGCTTATATTTTTACGTTTTACTTTTACATACTTCTACCAGCATTATCTGTTATATTATGTAGGGTGTACCATAGCTAGTAGCAGAAACTTGGCTGGTAGATTCCTGCCTATGTTATGAGTCTAAAATGTTTAGCTACCATGGCCTAATATCAATAGTTATGGAGATATGCAATATCAAAGTGTGCATTTTTTTTTCAATATTTCTGACTTATTTTTTGCAAAAAGTTGAACTTTCATTACAACTGGCAATGAAAATGTTGCGCACCGCGTGCATCGTTTTTGGAGCAACTATAGTATTAATTATTCCATTCTCCACTCAATCATACGAAGGTTTTCGTAGCTACACGTTGACTCCATTTTAGTTCAGAAACAATAAGCTAAGTTATCTAACTTATATCAGCGGCTTACGCGCTCTTTCCAATAGCACAAACTTATTCTACCCGATAATTTTCAATCACTCAAGTCGTTCGGTATTACACATCCCTAGTGTAGCACTCACCAGACAATCTAGATAATAAGCGATCATCGAAGAATCCCAGCATATTGGAGCCATTCTACAAATTGCTTTGTAACCAGATTACGGCGGCGACAATATGAATCGATCTGAATATAAATTCTTGTTTATTGTCTGTTGACACACTTCACGTGCCTGTGTTGTGCCTGTTAGAATACGTACGTGTTTGTCGAGGGATGGGTGAGATCCCGGGCAGAACAAAGGAGCCAAGACGATGGGGTAGTCGTGGGGCTAAACTGCTAGATGTGTTCGTTTAGATTCCGCTGAATAAAGCTATTGCATTCGCGTTGTGTTGCGTCATATCCGTTAAAACAAATCTTTTATTTGTTTGTTTTATTTTTTGTATCTTTTTATATAAATGCTATAGGCCACGAGACGCAATAACCCAATAGCGAAATATGTACATCGTTAAAACACCTAAGTAGAGCTCTTTTCATTTAAGAAAGGCAGTCCAATTAGTATGTGTAAGCCATGCGTACGAAGCACATTGTTTCGTTGTGTTTATATGCATAAAAATCAACACAACGAAACAGTGTGCGTCGTTCGCACGGCTTACATATACTAATACGATTGTCTTTCTTAAATAGAAAGAACTATACCAAATGTAGGAGAAGCCAGTGCCATGCCCACTAGACTACGAGGGCCGATCCCTCCGAAACTCATCAACTTTATTAGATATGATATCATCTTTGTCATCATCATTATCATCATCATGATCCTCATCATCAACATCATCATCGTAATCATCATTATTATTATTATCATCAGCACAATCATCATCATCATCATAATAATAATCATAATTATAGTTGTCAGTATCATCGTCATCAAGAACAACATCATTTTAATGATTATCATTATCAAAATCATAATCACCATCATATTCATCTTCATCATCACCGTCATCATCATCATCTTCAGGGTCACCTTCATCATCATTATCAACAACATCATTAACATTATCATAACTATCTTCATCATCATAATTATCATCAACATTATCCTCACCGACATAATTGTCTACCACCATGGAAATCTCTATCGGCCAATTTCTCTCCATTGCTGGTTGAGTGCAACTCTAACTGTCCTTTTCACCAAGTTTCCCAACGATTTGACTCTGCATTTCATATATTTAAAATATTTACTTTTTGTTTCAGGTAAGCGTAAAGGTCCATAAAAAAAATCTCATCCAACATCTAAGAAACAAAGTCTTCAACTAAAGGTAAGGTACTTAAATATTCTAGTAGATAAACAATTTAGTAAAAATCGCAAAAAAAAATTGTGCACACGATAACTCCCGTAGTTCTTATCACATTTCGATCAAAATTTTCTGGAAGATTGATCTAGATCTAGATTGGCTCTAAACCTTAATGCATAAGCAGTCAACCAATCAAAGGCCGGCACGGATCCGTATCACTCACGTCGTGATTTTCCTACCATTTCGTCTTTGGTCTTTATATAGACTAGAAGCATTTAATCTAAATGAGTGTAATTTCACATGTAATCCTAATTATATCAGCGTAACAAATTATGAGTTATTTATTCACTTATACATATCTTGTATCGGTCTAATATCCTTGATTCATATCTCTAAGCATTCTACAATCACCGGAAGATTCCGTAGGTAAATCTTTCAATCCTCAGGAGCAAATCTTATAAACAAGTCGCTTACCATAGACCCTTGTTTTGTCTATAGTACATTAGTTGGATGCGCTGCTAGAATAGGCGTGCTCTGCTTAGCCAACCCGTAGATAGATGTCGATCTTGTAACAATCAATCATCAATGTTGAAACCACACAAGCGAAATTTCTTATCCTTTCTAACAAATGTCGTCGTCAGGTCATAGCGAGGAAGGAAATCACCGCGCTCCCGAGCCGCCTACAGTGAATCCATATCAGCTAGGTGCGTGGCTTTGCTAGGCGTGCTCTGCTTGGCCAGCTCATCACTAGATGTCAATGTGTGTCTACCTCTAATAAAAATGAAAACTCTCTTATTCCCTCCGACAGAGTGTTGTCAGGTCTTGTGTTTGAGTTGCTGGGCCCGCGGAGGTTACAAATAATTAACAAGAGTATCAAAGGCTGATCGGCCCCGCTCAAAGGCGAAATTGCCTTCAGCCGTACACGCCAAGCGACGGCGTCGTTTAGATACCCGGTTAACCCTCCCGTTACCATACAGCAACAACACTGATCTGTGAGACAGTTAAACCTGAAATGTTTAGGTTACTGCGTGCGATAGTGTCTTAGTGTTTTATTCATCATAACAGTTGCATTCAATGGAATAAAAATGTTAATCAATTAAAAAGAGACTACATATAAGGTCAAAAAAGTTTCGTTAACTTACCAGACTGCCGTGGCGAAATTGGATTACGCGCCATCCCCTGATATAGAATGGAAGTCCGTTGTTCGAAATATTTTTTCGTTAATTTGATTTTTGTATGTTATTTCTATTTGATTAGTAAAAATTAGTCTGAAATTCACAGAACTCCGTTCTGAAAATGCAACTTCACAATAATAATGTGTTGTCTTTAATATCATATACATTTATTAATACAGTACCAACCTCTCGGAAAATGAGTTGGTACCATCTGAAGGCTACTCTATCACTGCACGCTCATTGGTCAAATGAAATAGCGCGCGTTTCCCCTTTGTCTAGTTTCCTGTTACGCATTTCTGTCCATTTTCACGAAATCAATTGCAGAAAAGCGAGAGGAAGGATGTTACACATCCAAAAACTCTTGCGGCTTGAGAAAATTGCATGTATGTATACCTCACTAGGAGTTGAACCTGGAACCTTTGATATCAGAAGCCAGTGTCATGCCTACATGACAGCGAAAGTCACCGAATGTCATTATTCTAAACGTTTTTCACTCTTAATGTTCAATATTATTTTTTTAATGAAAAATAGAGCTTCATACGTGTCATATTCATAGATTTTCTGTTTTAAAACTAAGCTAAACGTCTGTGCTGTGGAAAGTAGGATTATTATAAAACTGGTATAGATTAACTAACTTAATTCTAATTAAGCTTGAACCCCCAACAACAATAAAAATTTATTTTAAATCCAGTGAAGTGAATAAAAGCACTATTTTTACTCCCTTTATATTAACTCGTGGCGTCTGCTTGCTTGCTTGCCGGCTTGCCGTCAAAAAAACTTTGGATCGATTTTTGACCCTTTTCCCGTGATCTAATCAAGCTGAAACTTGGCAATTAGACTCGTGGCGACGATCAAGAAGATCTTTCAAATTTTCGTTAAAAAAAATTAATAATTATAGTATAATTTCGGATTTTTAGAAAATTAATTGGTTTTTTCAAATTGGAATCATTACCAAAGTTTGATTACTAGCAACGGCGGCCCGATAACGTCGCGGAATATTTTCTAAATTTGAATTACTCCGTCGGTACACATAATAGGTACTTCACTACGAATGTCGAAAATCTAAATTGACTGACAATTGTTTTTAGAATTTAATCTTCAAAGCATGAAGTGTCTTATCAAAGCTCAAAACATCTGACATTTTAGAAATATATTAAATTACTGTAAGTTTAGTGTTAAGTTATTTGTTTTAATTCGTCTTTAATTGTTGTTATATTTTACAAAGAAAGGGAATATAATAAAGACTTGGTTTTTATGGGTTACTTTTTTTACATTTCAAATTCTTAAAAATTTCAAATTTCTTTCACAACAGGAATGGACATCGTGGCCCGATTTTTCCGCCACGGTGTGGCGAGGGTTGAGCGCGCGGTCGGTATAATTCCCCCGGAATATTCCCGAACTTTGTCAATAAATTCCCAGTCGAGCTCGTTAAAAAGTTCCCCGCCGCCATTTTAATTGCCGAAATAGCATGTGACAGCGGTTAAATGTAATCCCCTCCGTATTTATGACAAAATAATCCCAGAAATCCTTAAAAACGAACGGTCCTGAAGGATTAATGGGGCGTGGCGTTTCTTTACGGTCGACTTGCTGTGGTCTCCGAGGAAGTCTTGTTTTTGGGTGAAAATATTTCATTGGATGGTTGTTCACTTGGTCTGAAGATGAGCAAAAATTTTTAGTAGATAAACAAGGAGATCTTGTTAAGCGAGTACACCAGAAATTTAAGGTACAGCCTGATAAATGACATGTGAAGGTCCAACATTAAGCAATGGGTCAGTGAAGAGGACTCACTAATTTCCAGGTCCATATAAGCAAAAGCTACCACATCGGCCCTGCATTTTCGCCACCCAATTTGACATTATTTTAATGCTAAAACGGTCGTCCTTGCTGTGCCGCTGATATTGTGGTGGTTATACTTGGTGAGCGTAAGTGGAGTGACAAGGCGACCCCCCAAATCTCTTCACTGTCTCTATATCACTATATAATAATTAAATACAGTACTAAGAAAAGATATTTGAAGCAAAATAAAAATTACACATTACTGAAAATACATATTGTACAATTAAATATGAAAATACATTTATAACAGGTAAATTCTTCATATTATATTCTTGTCATATCAACGATTTCCTTTATTATTATTTTATACTCTTCTCGTGGATAAACCTAATATCCCTCGTATTTTATTTAAGTGGATAAATGATTTTTTCTTTGAGTGGGGGACTATACTCAAGATCTGGTGGAGGAATATGGCTAGGAGCTAACTACCGATGACTGATATTTAACCAATAGCAATTCTAATACGTGACGACATCCAGTTAGTTGAAAATTGTGTTATAAAAATTGCATATGCTCCAGGCGCTGTTATTTTTGTTGATTTTCTGTTTGCCGATTTATTTTTCATAATATAATTGTGATCGAATTTGAAATATGTTATTATGGTGATTAAATTACGTAATCACTTTTTCATTTCCTTGTTTTTACACAGGCGAAAAAATTTATCCGTTGATGGAGATCTCTCAGTGGTGGAAATTCTAGTTTATGTTATATATCTTGAGTTAGAATATTCTTACACAAGGTAAATGATACAGCAATTTTTAAGTACGCCAAAAACGTATGACTCCTATCTCGCGTACATAAGTACCCGCAGGCAATTTTTTACTTGTTATAATTATCATCATCATTATCGCTTTTAGCTCTACGACCCCTGATGGATCTTGGCCTCCTCAAGAGTCTTCCTCCACTCATCTCGGTCTTGTGCCAGCTCTTTGCAGTTCAGAAGCTCCAGGGCAGATTTGTCTTTAAGGACATCATAATTTTGGCCTTCCTAAGGTCCTTCGCCCTATCGGTCTTGAATTCAGCAGGGACTGTTAGGTTATTTTCACCACATGATCCAGCCACTTTGATATTTTTGGTAATAGCCGTAATTTAAAAGATAAGTATCTAAAAATGAAACCTCCGCTACCATTATTACTGCTGCCTACTACTACTACTACTACTACTACTACTACTACTACCTAGTACTACTGCTACCATTAACAGCGACGCACTGCGGAGTACAACAGAACGCCTTTGTTTTCATCACTTTGTACGATCAAGCCTATCTACATAAGAGGACCAAGTTTTTGAATTGAAAACACGATTGCCTCGAACGACAATAAGCTGAAAGAGTGAGCTGATAAAATGGAGACTCAGAGAGGACAGCTCTGATGATGGACCCTGCAATGGAAATCAATATGTAATAGAAGCAGTACAATAAATCATCATCACTTCTATCACCTATCACAACACTATGGAAAAATCCGGAACAGCCTAGCGTGATCGACGGCTTTCGGGAGGCATGTGAAACCTTCGAGAAACATCTATAAAAACCTATAAGTCACGAGAATCTTCGAGTAAACACGTGAAAAATTCATAAAGTACAAAATACCAGCATTTGTCAGATATTAAAAAGACCGCGCCCGGGAGTGGAGGTTGCGGTTGAGCACGTTTGACAGCGAAAACAAAGCCGCGTGATAATTCAAGCGAATAATGTAGCGAAGTTCTTACTTAAGTAGCGAAATAAACTGGAGCGATTGATAAGTGTGAAAATCAGATAGAAAATTTTCGTGAATGATGTATAAAGTGTTAAAGCGAAAATAAAGTGTATATTTATGAGTGATAAATTGCGACTCTGGGAAGTCTCGTCTGCTCCATTCTCTCGACATGGTCCCTCCAGAAACGCCTTCTCTGCCTGCACCATCATACAATGCCTTGTATGTCGCAGGTTCTGCGGATTTCCGCATTTTCGCGATACTCTGTCTCTGAGGGTCTTGTAGTTCTGAGGAGGTGTTTAGTTCTCACCGTGTCCGCTCTTGCTTCGATACCATATGTCATGATAGGTCTTATGCATGTTTTATATATTCTGAGTTTGATTTTCACTAGTATATGCTTATTGGCCCATGTTGGGCATAACCGTTGCTTTGTTTGTCTGGTCTTTGACTTTGTTATACAGATCGCTGTAGCTAGATATCCGCACCCCAAGGTACTTAAATTTAATTCAATTGAGTATTTTAACTCCTGTGTGTCGGTGATGTAACGTAGGTCTACCTGTCATAGAAAATATGAAATATCTATCTTATTTACGAAAACTAAAACGTCACATTTTTTGTAATCATTGAATAGACATTTTTACACCAAAATGACTAAATTAAACTGTTAGGAATGTACGGATTTTTAAATTAAAAAATATTTATTCATTACTCTCGTATTTTCGGCCAGTGTGTAAAGGAGAGAAGAATATTGCACACCGCAGTTAAATCGAGCAAAAAATCATGTAGGACAGAGATGGCGGTTGCTTGGGTTTCGGCGAAAGCGAAAACAATATAGAAAGAGTACGGTTGAGTCAGGTAACACGTGTTAGACAAAGACGGAGTGCAGGCGACTGACGCGAGCTGGCGACCGCGTCGTTGAATTCAGTTTCTAATGATACGTCAGCGGGAGCGCACGCAAATTCGATATGCCATGATTTTATAACAATTTATTAAAATAATGCAAATATGTATGTTTACCTTACATAATTATATAAAGGGACCTTTATAAAGTCTTATTTGTATCGTATGTATCTATATTTTATCACATATTAAAAACTGTGCCGATTTTTAATCAGGTAACGCTGTGTTACACCATCGTTCCCGAAGGTATTTTTTAGCACAGTCTTGTAAGAGTTAATTAATATTCCCTGGCTGGATTATTCCTCTGCCAAACAAGGTGTTCGCTAATCTGCCTCTTGCCGGACTTTTGTTCGCCGGATTCCTAATCGCCGTGTACATCATTAATATCACACGTCCCCGTCCAGCGAAACTTTTTCCCTAATTATATCAGAAACAAAGGGGTCGCGCCCGGCCTGCGGATCGCCGCCCGGGCCCTCACAAAGCAGGGCTTATTGCCGCTGTCGGTACACATTTTTTACCCGCCGAGGCTGACCGGCGCTAATCCGACCGGAGTTCGACGAAGGTTCGCGTTTTAATCAATCGCGGCCAAAAGTGGTTCGCACCAGGGCTGGATGGTAAAAAGGGATTACGTACAGAAGCCTTACAATATGTCGGATACACTACCGCTCTCTATAATTAGCTAAAACATTCAAAAAACGTATGTAACAGTCAGAAAGCGATGGTAACGTACTACGCACGTCTGAAATGATCAGAAAGCCAATTTTTTTTCCTATAAAAGGCAAGCCCGTGTCGCGGCAGAGTTATTTTATTCTGATATTTCTACCGGTGCGATATTAGCAACGGAGCAGCGGCCAGCGTGGGCAGTCGTGGAGTACTAAGCGAAATAAATTAAATGAAGTGCTTTCTATTCGTGCGATAGTCGAACGGAGTTTCTCGAAAGCGTTTACAAGCGATGATAGAGTCTTATGTGTATAGTTTGCTGGGATATTCTGCCGTGTATATGTGATCTCTCAGGCCAACGTTTTGGATCCCATTGCATGATTCTGAACGGCCGTGAAAACCAGAGAACATCGATGATAAAGTGTTCAAAGATGGATGATTAATTGTGAAAGTGAAGTGGGAATTCAAGAGTACTGTTTAAATTTAATTCGCATCCAGTGATTTTGTGAATTAATTATAATAATCAATAAACCTTTATTTAATTTCCCGTGCTTTCATTTATCTCCCGTACCCACGACCGCCGGTATTAAATAAAGGTTTTAATTTTATATTTTAAACCCTGGCAATTGTGCTGGGTGAAACATGAAACAGTTCGCGTCTTTGCTAAGCCCTAGTATATATTTATAGTATATTTTTGGTGGTCCACGAAAAAGTGGCGATAGCAACGTGCACTAGGCGGCCGGTTCGGATTTGCCGGCCTGGGGTTCAAGCCCCATCTCCTGCCATTTAATTAATTTTTTTGGTCGCGAATTTTAACTAAATTACGAACGTTATCGAGGTTGCGGACGGATAGACAGACAGAGGGACAGAGACAACGAAATTGTTGTGTTTGATTAATGGCGCTATATAAATTATCCGTTTTGATCACTATTTATTAATGAATATTATTACGTATAAAGTTTCGCGAGTTTGCGTATAGCGTTATTTAAATGCAACAACTATTTCGGCTGACTAATGCATTTTCAAACAGCGGATTTATCACGTACAATCGACTTAATATGGTTTTAGTAACTCCTTTCTTAAACCCCTTAAAAATAATATTTTTTATTTAAAAAACTAACTTAGTTAAACACCACTTATATTTATTTTCAAATCCAACCGGATTTCGCTACGACCGTAGCTTCTTCAGGGAGAATTTTAACTACCTTAACATACAAAAATTATGTGCTTATATACTAGTGTGAAAGGTGAAAGGACGGAGTGCCAATAGTGGGGGTAGGGGGTGGGATTTCGCAGGGAATATTACTAGTAAGAGGGAACATATTTAAAAGTGTTTATTTATTTATTTAATTAATACACGGCACAACGTACCATTAAACAAACAATGTATATAAACATGTTTAGATTGATAGGTAATAATAAAAAAAGGAGATAAGATATAATTCTATCAAAAACAATTAATAAAGTAATATATAAAGAAAAATAAAAACATTAAGTGAATAACATAAAGTATAACAAAATTACATCAAATGAAATAATAGTTATCAAATCAAATATGAAAGTCAACAATCAATAACTTAGCTTATATAATAAAGTAGCTTATTGGTCTTGTGGTTAGGACACTCGCCTCGTGATCCAATGGTCGTGGGTTCGAATCTCAGCCCAGACTAGCAAGTTAGTCCTATTTTCATAGCACAAGCGTTTAGCTTAGTTTGAAAATAGTAAGAATATTGATGTGACACGTATTCCGTGTTCGCATCTCTATTATTAAAAAAAAAAAAAAAAAAAAAATAAAACTACAACAAATTAAAATAATTAATGTCTGAAATTCAAGAAGCAACAAAATTACAACAAAATGAAATAATTGTAAACAAATCAAATCTGAAACTCAAGAAGCAATAAAAATGACAGTAAAATAAAATGAAATGTAAAATTCAAAAATCTAAAAACAAGAGATAGACATGACATCAATAACCAATTATAAACGACCGAATTCGTCCAGAAGAGCTTTCTTGTAGGCGGCTAGTGTTTCCGAATATGTTCCCTTAATAGTAATATTCCCTGAAAAATCCCACTCCCTACCCCCACTATTCTCACTTCGTCCTTTCACCTTTTACACCAGTATATAAGCACATAATTTTTGTATGTTAAGGCAGTCAAAATTCTCCCTGAAGAAGCTACGGTCGTAGCGAAATTCGGTTGGATTTGTAAATAAATATAAGTGGTGTGTTCGATCTTTATGAATACAACCAGTGTCACTGAACACAATCACCTTCCTTCGCCTTTTCATAGTGCACGCTCTACAAAAACCTTTTATCTATGACATTTACAATTCAACTTTGAACTGCCTTGTTGGCCTGACGTGTTTTGTTCTGAGTTTTGTGTGTGCCCAATTTACGTGAGCGTAAAGCCTTCGGATAAGGATTAAGGTGCCACACATAAGATTTCCTGAGCTGATAAGGGAGAAAACTAGCCTTGTTTCTTCGACCTGGACCAAAAGGACAGAGCGTGCTTCCCTTTTGACCTGCCTTTCCTTCCAGAGCCCCTCCTACCACATACTAACTTATCCATTTCACATTTCGTGTTCAAACATGGTATTTAACTAAGTTAGTTTTATTTGATAATATTTTTATTGAGTCATGGACTTAACATTTTGCCCAAGGCCCCAGCTTCCTGAATCCGGCCCCGGTTTGGGCCTCCGCTATCGGTCAATGTCTGTGTGTATTACACGCTGTATTGTATATTATGAATGAATAAATTTTCTTTTGGTGCGATAAATAAACCCTTATCCCTTTGAAGGTCCGATGCTTTGATGCTCACGCTTATTTATATTTATAACAGTTGTATCGGAACGTTTCCAATTTCGGGGAATATCACAAAAACTGTGTTTGATGTTTGAAGTTCAAACGTGTGCTTGATATTACTTTATACTTTATATACGTATATTATTGTATAAAGTGTTATCCAACAGAAAATAATTCTTCTATGGATACAACATATAATTCAAATGGGTAGAAATAAGTCAAACAATCCTTATCCAAGTAAAAAAACACTTTTAGAGTTACTAGAATGTTTCACTTCACTTATTCTTTTTCTTTGTACTGTCCCAACTCATTGCCTAGGTAGACTGTTGGGGTCGGCTCTTCTTGTTCTCAGGCTGTATCTTCTTCGGTTCTGGGTATCGATTTTGGAGCATTGAGTCATTCGGGAGTTCTTTGGTCTTCCTCTGGATGACTGTCGATAAGGCTCCATAGTCATTGCCTGCTTCACCGTGTGGTCTGGTGGTCTCCGTCTTATGTGCCCATACCATCTCAACTGTCGTTCTTCCAGCTTACTGTTTGTGTCCCTGACACCCAGGCTACCATAAATGCGTGAACTTTTAATCCTATCTTTTAATGTTACTCCTGCCGACCATCTAAGCCTTCGCATTTCTGCTGTCTCGATTTGCCTACAGTAGGAGTTGTACGTAGTCCAGCATTCGGAGCCATGTATTATCGTGGGTCTAAAAATAGTCTGGTATAACTTTCCTTTAAGTTTAATAGGCATTTTCGGGTCATACTTACAAGATTCCTCTTATGGATCTAAATTACATCCACCCCACAACTAGTTTGTGGTCAACATCCGCTGTGATGCAATGAAAATTAATACACTACCCTTCATCCAATCGAGCTGAAATTTTGCACGTCGACTCGATACATGCACAAGCACATAAAAAATGCAAATTTATCACCAATTTTTGGGCAAGTACCTACTTTCTGGTACTTTTCTAAAATTGTTTGAATCATGCACACTTTAGAATTTATCTCTTTATTTAAAATTGCTGCAAAATAACAGCTGGTAATTATTCTGTAAAAAGATTTGTTTGTGTGAATTAAAAAAAATAAAAGAAGTATAAAATTATAACTTCAGATTGGATATCTACAATATATTATCTATCAGCTTAACCTAAAACGACATTGATGAGTGGCATTAAATACTTGAGAAGTTTCAGTAAGATATATTTTTGAGTTCATCCGGCGTTATCAAATTGCAAACAAGCTGAAACCAAAACCTCGCATATAGAGAATTTATAATGAAAACTGATTTCAGCAAAGATTACTTATTTAAAACGTACTTAATTCAAGATTTTATGTAACTATTCCTTCAAAATCAGGTTTCCTATAAATTTATTTTATACATTACAAATTAGTAATCCTCGATGACTGCATTCAATTTTCTTTTGGATTTTGCAGCCTTCGCTTTCATACCCCAAATATGTGGTAACTAGGTGTTTTTCCCAGAAAATCTAATAATATTTTGATCTCTCAAGTGGCAGCGATCAAACAAACGATGATAGGTCCACAAAATTTTCATCCCCTAAAGTTAGAGTGAAAAGGTTCTAAATCTGACGGCGTAATGAGTAATAATTCCGTCCAAGAGCGGGTATTAGGAGGGGGCTGACCGCAGCCCCAACAGTCTGGGAATGGGAGCAGAACCTTTGAGTTATAAATGGTAACCCTCCCTTATAAATCTCCATCCCCCGATGGTGAAAACCGCACGGATGAGCTCACTCAGCCTCGTGGTACCCGCTTTTGCTTTGTGGCGCCTGCTAAAGAGTGATGGATCAGATGTTGTATGAATTACAACGTCCAAGTTTATGGGTTATCTGAAATTGGCGATTATCAACTCATTCTGATAAAAATTATATTTTCATCATTTGAAGCGGAAGCTGTGATGACATGGTTCGCGCTGATGTAACACAATATACTTTACTAGCTGGGCCCGCGCGGCTTCGCACGCGTAGATTTTTATTACACTGTTTGGATCGTCATAGAACTTTCGCGAACCTTCTAGAACATTCTCCTTCCAGAACTCTCAAGAAATTTGCAAATATACAGAAACCTTCTAGACACATTCCGCCACTCTGTTTAGAATCTTATAGAATTTTCGGGAATTTTCTAGAACCTTCTCCTTCCAGAACTTTCTGGAACAAGTTTTTCCGGAACCTTCTAGACTCACCGACACAGTCGGTGCGCCTATTTTGAAACAATCTGAAGCATTTGCGGCCTTCCCATAACAAAAAAATATGGTAGAAAGTACATTTTCGTCACCCACTCCCACCCACGCACAGCCATCCCCACCAAACTCGCATATTTTCGATGTGACACCAAGGACTATCCACCACATTAACCGCCGGTGAGTGGTTGTGGCTGGTTATGGAGAAAACTTGACGGATAGGGAAACACGGCTTTCTTTTTATTTATAAATATATATATATATATATATATATATATGTTGATTAGTTTATTGTGCATACTTGACCGAAACATCGTGTTGCAAATGATGCCCAGTTTAAACAGTCACGCCATGTATTCGTGTATGTGCTAATTTTGCAAAGCAAGTAAGATAGAATAATTAAATTAATAGCGCGTAATACTCCAATCACATTTAATGCCATGTCAGCGGCGTTGCCTTACACGATATACGAGTTTGTATATAAAAGAAGGGGATACGCGTCTTAGCCTTTGAATCGGGCGGACCTCCACTACGCGCCCACAGAATTTCATTTTAATTTTTCGGTATATCTTTACATATGTGTCATATTAGGGAGTCAAACAGCGTTATGTGCTTTGAAAATATCGGTATATTCGGTACATCTTTATACATGTGTCATATTAGGGAGTCAAACAGTGTTATGTGCTTTGAAAATATCGGTATATTCGGTACATCTTTATACATGTGTCATATTAGGGAGTCAAACAGTGTTGTGCTTTGAAAATATCGATATATTCGGTACATCTTTATACATGTGTCATATTAGGGAGTCAAACAGTGTTATGTGCTTGGAAAATATGCATAGATTTTTCTGGTAAATAGCAAGTACGACCACTCTTATTCCGAAAGCCGTAACCATCACATGCACTATTTACTGTACTCAACCCAACTATGTACATGTGTGTCAATAAATCAACATTTTTCATCGCGAGTATAATTCACCCCCTATATTCGTCTATCTTTATTGCATTTACTGAAACATCTCACACATTACACGACATTTTATTTCAAACGTATTATAGTCGTAAATCAAAATAATAATTATGTATCTGAAACTGATTTTGTTTTATTACTTCCTTTCTTTTAACTCGTGGCGTCTGCTTGCTTGACGGTTTACCGGCTTGCCGTCGAAAAAACTTTGGATCGATTTTTAACACTTTTCCCTGATCCAATCGAGCCGAAATTTTGCAAGTAAACTCTTGGTGACTATCAAGAAGATCTATCAAATTTGCGTTTAAAAAAATTAATAATTATAGTAAAATTTTGGATTTTTAGAAATTATAATGGTTTTTTTCAAATTGGAATCATTACAAAAATTTGATTACTAGCAACAGCGGCCCGATAACGTCGCGGAATATTTTCTAAATTTGAATTACTCCGTCGATATACATAATAGGTACTTGTCGAAAATCTAAATTGACTGACAAATGTTTTTAGAATTTAATCTTCGAAGCATGAAGTATCTTATCAAAGCTCAAAACATCTGACATTTTAGAAATATATTAAATTACTGTAAGTTTAGTGTTATGTTATATGTTTTAATTCGTCTTTAATTGTTGTTATATTTTACAAATAAAGGGATTATAATAAAAACTTGGTTTTTATGGGTTACTTTTATAGTACGTGTGATTAAGTATGCATGCGTTTTATTATTTAACCTATTGTCTGATGATATTTATAGATATGTAAGTAAATATTATTTTTATACTCTGCAAACGTGTTTCATGACAAAACAAAATGCCAACAAACAGTGTTCAAATATGATTTTATTTATCTGCCGCGCTCGTGTTTGCCCAGAGCCGGAATAATATTTTGCTGGGAGCTACCCCGTACGGATGAAAGTTTTTTAATTTCCGTTTCTACTACATCCAGGGTAAATAATAAGGAGAAGAACTGTTTGTAACAGATAACTGTCTTCGCTTACATATTTATTTTAAAAATATATGTCGAAGTATTTTTCATCTGTATCGATTTACAACTCGATAGAATATATTCTTACCGGAGATTGGAGAAGACTTTAGAACATGTAACCGTGGAAACGGTGTACTGGGAACCAGTGAACTCCGTAGTATAAACAAAAAGCTAATAGCACAGTATACTAAGAACAGTAATACGCCTTCATACAAACTGGCCGCTACCCATTAGAGTGTGTGCGTGCGTGCTCGGCGCCGTGAACGCACGCACTGTGACGCACACATTGACATAGAATATGGGGGCACAAGGCGGCGGCAGTAAGGGCCGTGCCTTCGGTGCCATTCGCGCTCGCAGCCGCCGCTTTAGAAAAAAAATGCACTTCCTGAAAAAAAAGCCTTTTTTTATGTTTGTGGTGCTTTACTAAAAAGGTGTGTTGATTTTTAAAAGTCTACGTTGATGTTAATCAGCGTTCTTGCAATTTAAGTGCAGAACTAGGTATAATAATTACAGAAATTATGCGACAGATCAAAATTTACTCATGACTTTGTTGCCAATATAGAGAGGATGGAGCAAGTCTTTTGCAAAGAGTTCGAAAAGGACCACATAAACATTAAAATCGGGACATCAATTTTTGAACAATTATTTTTTTTTATTTTTTTTTTATTTATTAGAGACACTAACAGGATAATGGGTACATGATACTCAGATAATAAACATTATAGTGAAGACTATTCCCATTATCCCAATTACAAGTGTCTTCGGCACGCTCTAGTAACATGTATTTTTGTAATTAATTATATTTTACATGTACATTTATGTATAATTATATATTTGTGTTTGACTGTAGTGCGATTAGTATTTAATGGATCTATAGGTTCATATCGTCGTTAAGAAAATGGATGTTGTGTATGAGTGAGTTTTTAAACGAAGATAACGTGTCTGCAAGAATATCAGCATCAATGTTAGGGTCAGCACAATACAAATTATATGTGCGACACAACCTTGTAATGGGAGAAAAGTAACCGACATTATTAGTGTGCTGACTTATTCTGAAGAACTCAGGGTTTCTTATACGGGGTTTAACATGCAAATTTATATCAGATAGACAGAGAGAATCAATAGCTCCGCTGAGAATCTTGTGTAGCACAATGAGATCGGATATTTTTCGTCGGGACTCAAGTTTGTGCATCTTGAAAAAGGCAAGTCGATCTTCGTAGCTGTGAAGGTTATTGTGTTGACCGGCTTTGTATGACAAAATACGTAGAAACTTTTTCTGCACTCTCTCGATTCTCGTAATATGTGTTGTGTAATAAGGTGACCAAATAACTGACGAATATTCCAATATACTTCGTACTAGTGATGTATAGAGAATTTTTAGACTTTGAGGATTTTTAAAGTCTTGAGTAATTCTGGTGATAAATCCCAACATAGTATATGCCTTGTTTGTGATATTATCAAAGTGGTTTCTAAAAGTGAGTTTAGAATCTAGCATGACGCAAATTAACAATTAAAATTAATTAATTAATTAACAATTAAAAGATATTGAATTTTATTCGGGTTTAGTGTCTACCGTATGCGTCGGAATCTCAGGCGCTACGAGTTAAAAGAATGGGAGTAAAAATAAAGTGACAACCCTAGCGTCAACGCAAGAGTAGGCTAATAACTCGCTGACAGGCCGGAGATAAACTACTGTTCTGGGCGTACTGTGCTAATAGTCTTGTGATTTGAGTTTTCTGGGTTATAATGCCGTATTTCTGATCCATCCATTTCGGTATCCAGAAAGGTCATAGACATCATATCCCAGAATACTCGAAGCAGAAGATTCGGACATTTTTAGCTCAATTATTTAATCCTAGAATGAATCATAATGAAGGAGATGATTCTCCTTGGTCAAAATCTCCAAGTTTCTCTCTCTCAAGCTCTATAAGTGAGTCTAAAATCAAAAGATCTAAGTATTGTACTTCCCTTTAGTCACAATTACCCACAAAATGATGCAAAAAAAAAACGTCTCAAACTCGAGGTAGAAATAAAAGAGATGTTTCTCCTCTGAAACCTTTACTGATACTCTAAATTAAATAATTATTTAAAAAAATATATTAAAGAGTTAAGGTTGTTATTACGGTCGTTAGACATATTTAACTGTGACTGGTTACGGATATTTTATACAAACCGTATGTTTTTCCGAGAAACGGTTCTCGACGTTTCGTTGAATTCTTATTAACGTCATCAGGAGGACGACCTTTACCCGGGGAGGTAGAAGGCGGACTGAATACTGCTTTCGAGGCCGTAAATTATATACACTTTGTTGTGGAGTGTTCACTTCTTCTACAATAGAGGTCGCCAATGCGCAATATGTACTAGTTACGTCGGTGGACTTTACTGCGACGTCTCTCAAGGGTTGAATCAATGTCGTAAGAACAGGGCGCCAAATACTGCGAACATGCATCCAAAGGGAATCTCTGTCACTTCATCAGATTTGACAAGACAAAAATCTTATCGACAGAACCGCACCATATACCCAGATTAGTGAGGGAGTCCATTGAAATATAATATAGAGATGACAGTTACAAACTATCAAGTATTTGTCATCGGGTTTAATAATATTTTTTAATAATTTTTCAAATAATTTAGAAAAACAAAAGACATTATTTTTTTGATATTTTAACATTTGTAAAACACCCTGACGATGGAAAGGTTTTTCCGAAACATGAAGGTGTAATTAATAAAAAATATAATTAGAAATATACAAATAGTACAATCAATATTTAAAAATCATTTTCTAATCGAAGCATGTTTGTCATTTTAGTTTTTTTTTATATTAAACATTGAAGAGAACGTTAGTTCACATAGTTAGGAAGTGATGAATAGCACTAACAATTTCAAAGTTTATCTTTCCAGCTCTAGACATTCTTCTCTTCTCTTCTCTTCTCTTCATCCAGAAGATGTCAATCGTTTGCGAATTAAATTCCATTTTAAGCATGCCGTTAGCAGCTATATCTACAAGATTTTCTTTCATCTTCACGGATGACAGATGGGCTAGTTGTACTAATATATATGGATTTACTATCCATCTTTGCGCATTGGCAGCTTCAAAACCATTTCTGGAAAGAAACATAATTTATTACGTTTCTTTCCAGTACTCTAAAATACTCCAATACTCTAAAATCACGGTTTGACAGCAACCTACTGACACTCAACGCCAAAAAAACTACAAATATCTTATTTTATCTACAAAAAATACCCATACATAACAACAAAATTATAATCCATGAGCAAAAATGTAATATGAACTGTAAACTACCTGACAATAATTGTACATTAATCAACTCCACCTCCGAAACAAAATACCTTGGTGTGATCATTGATCAACACCTCAAGTGGAATGGATACATCATTGAACTAGTAAAAAGAATGAGGAAATGTATCTTACATATTCGTTAGATTAAGAAATATTTTAAGTACAAAAATTATTAAAAATGTTTATTACGCCATTGTTCACTCTCTACTCATATACGGTATTATCGGATGGGGAGGTTGTTATAAAAAAAATATAAACTCAGTAAAAATATCATAAAGGATTATCATTAAAGTAATACTGAAAAAAAAATCTACATTTCCAACAAAAGATCTGTTTAAATTGTTTCCAGTACCAAACGTAGATGATATTTTCAAGCAAGTTTCCATATTAAAAATATGTAAAGAAAAAAACCTTACAGAAAACCGGGAATATTTCAAACTTATGAGAAATGGAAACCAATTTATAATGCCTAAATGTAAAACAACCCAAATGCAACATCACTATCTTTATAAAGCCATTAATTACTATAATAACTTACCTATCGAGATACGATGCATTAGTAGCAAATCAAAAAAAAAAAATTTTCCTAAAATCAAACTTAAATTCACAAATCACTTAAACCTATAGCTTTTTTCAAAATAACTCCAATACTTTCATTATCAATTTACCTTCTTTACTGTATTAATAAATAACTTGTATATACTATGTACCTATATATTTTATAATAAGGAATAAGAACTGTGGCTCCCTTTATCAGACTCAAGAGCTTCTCTTTACTGATGAGGTCTACATGACTACCAAGTATTTTAAAAAAAGTTTAATCTTATATGCATATATAAGAACTGTATTTGTACCATAAATTAAATAAATAAAATAAATTCAACGATTTTTAAATCACGGCTTAGTTTATGTTAGTTAGATATTATGGACCTGCTTAGTTATTATGGACCTGGGGGGTCGCCAGAATTATTTTAATTTAAAGGGGTCGCGTATTTAAAAAGTTTGAACAACACTGCAATAGAGCATTGGTACCAATGACCAACTTTGCGATGTAATTTAGCTACACAATGGATATGTACACTTCGGCCAATGAAACTGACTGACGTTTTATTTCCCCTATTCAATAGACATTTGAGAAAAATTATTTCTACGCTATGTAAGGCATTGAGCTAAAAGTATGTGTATATATTCAATTTCATATTTATTACCTGACAAAAGAGCTGAAATATTATTGAGCATATTATAGAAAAATTCGTTGAATATTTATTCCGCACGTGTGGCGTAATGCGTGGAAATAATTTTATGAGGTTTCCCATACAAAAATATTTCTCAATACCTTAATAATAAAAAGGATTTCTTGGAAAACAAATTTATTTTTTTAAAGTGTGATAATTTCGAAGAAAGCATTTTCTTTCTGATTTCAGAACAAAAATGCTAACTTTGCTTGCGTCCAGTGGCGGCTAGAACTTAAATTAAAATATCAAAACCAACCGCCAACAAAAAATTATTTTCCTACATCACAGTTCGCAGGCAAAGCAAAATAAAAATGATCATTGAATTGGGTGAAAAGCATAGGCTAATAATAATATTATATTTTTCTCATCGACAGGTGAATTACTAAATTGACTATTTTCAAATACACAATTTTCACATGGATTGAATGAAAATACAAATAATTAATTAATTAGGTAGGTACATAATCAGCCGGAGTTTTTTGTGTAAATGTGGTTGTAACGGGAATATTGAGAGAAGAGGAGAACAGTTAATGGAAATAAAGAAAGCATATTAATGCCCCAGTTCAAATTTCTTTAAAATAGAATTTGACCGATGTATTATATTTAATATTTTTACTATTTTAATCTCCGCATGAAATCAAACAAACTTCAATAATTTAGAAATCTCAACATTAGACTAAAAGACTAATAACTTTTTGAATTCTTTAACCAAATTATGTATAATAATCATTATTTTTAACCAACTTAATTAATCAATTAGTAAGACATACAGAAAAATCAAATCCACGAAAAACTGCTACCCGGTAGCAGCCAAATATTTTTTCGCGGATTCGATTTTTCTGTATGTCTTTCTAATTGATTAATTAATTTGGTTTTCAATTTCACAGAACTTTGTTTTCAAAAAATTGCAACTTCACAATAAGAATTTGTTCTTGAATAAAATCAGCATTTTCATTTGTGTATGATTAAACTTTTCCATCTCGTCGCGCGTAAAGGTAAAATGATGAATAGTTTTGAAATCGAAAATCGTGTGCCGGACGCGAATCGCCGGGACACGGGAATTGGTGGATGGAATACGGAAATAGAAGATGACAGCGTAGGGATGGGGATGGAAATGTGTATATTAAACTAATGGACTGTAATTTATGCAGTAGGAAAGAAAGAAACGGGTGGTAGGCGAAACTCACCACACGAAAATTTTCCTTCTCGATTTCTTTCTTGATTCACTTTATATATATTATAATATAGATATATATATATAGAGATAATATATATATATATAATATAATATATATAGCTTTAATTGGAAGAACTTCATACAGTTCTGTAAAAGCACGACACTTGTCATTAATTCAATAAGAATTGACGCAACGTCACTGCACTCGACGATTTTGATTTCGACACATTTCACTCCGAAAGGTGAATTGAAACATTTTGGTGTATGGCGAAGGGAAGGAGGGATGGGGAGATGGCGTCATATGCACCGAATATGAATACAGAATACATCTTTTATTACTCCCTTTTTTGTAACTCGTAGCGTCTGCCTGTCTACTTGTCGTCTTGTCTGCTTATCTGACGAAAAAATTTTGGATCGATTTTTAACCCTTTTCCCGTGATCCAATCGAGCTGAAACTTTGCAAGCAGACTCGTGGCGACGATCAAGAAGATCTATCAAATTTTAGTTAAAAAAAATTAATAATTATAGTATAATTTCGGATTTTTAGAAGTTTTAATGGTTTTTTTCAAATTGGAATCATAACAGAGTTTTAGTTAAATTTGTATCAACCACTACCAGATTTTAGGTCTACCGGTTTCAAGACGTACTCGTCTCTCCATTAGGATCAACACTACACTATTATGTTCACAACACTAGACACCACAACCATAGTATTGTTAAATTTTCACCAATATTTAACAATACTATGGTATAAAGTTTTGCGAAGCTGAAAAAGCAAATAATGGACCGATATTATCGTCTGACAGTCTGACTTGGTTTCTTTAGTGCTGCCCGACCAAATTTCTGTAAAAGGCTACGACACCGGTCACCGGACATTCTGCACATTATGTATTGTGTAATAAATTTACACCCTGGCAACTTCTGTTACGCGACAGGGACGCCCTCCCTCGCACGCCAATTTAAAGTGGTCGCATTCTGGTGGTCTATACAAAATTAACTAACACTGTGTTAAAATATTTTTTTGCCTCGCGCGCGGAGCGGCGGCCGCCACTGCTCCCAGGTACGGGAATCCTTAATTTCTTCAGATAGCAGGAGGAGCTGATCTTCCCCTTTTGTGACGAGGGTCGTCCGAAAAGTATTTAACTGAATCCACGTCACATTCGCGGCCTTACGGGGTAATCTCTCTCCGAGCTGGGGAAATCCATTTTCACTTTGCCGAGCCCCGGACCGACGGCTGCAGTAATTCTTTTGACAAGAAAAAAAGAAAATTGTTTGCCAAATTTGGGAAAAACGAAGTGTCGCCTCGCATTGTTTCCCGCGTGTTTTTCAACGCGTATATAAATTATTAATAAATTGATTTATTTCTTTAAAAGTAACACCATCCTGGGAGCCAAAAATGTATGAAAAAATTGGGAACTTAACAACTAACTAACTAACTTACCATCACGCCGTTTCCCCGTGAGGGTAGGCAGAGAGGATAGAGCGCCAAACTCTTCTGTCCTGACATACAACTTTCGCTTCGTCTACATTCATACATACATAGAAGATGTATGGGAGTAGACGAGTGGTGTGCTAGGACAGAAGAGTATGGCGCTCTATTCTATATTCCTGCAAGGAAATGCCCTGATGGTTGGTTTACTTACTCACTTACCATTACGCCGTTTCACAGAGAGGATAGAGCGCCACACTATTCTATCTTAACATACAACTCTCGCCTCATCCACACTCATACATCTTCGCATGCAAACTCGACGGTTGTTCAGGCTTCTAACAGGACCATCTTCCAGTATCTGGTTAATCTGGTCGCGCCACGTCTTCCGTGGTCGCCCTCTCTTTCTGGCGCCGTCAACACTTGCATCCTATATCTTTCTTACCATTCTTTCCTCATTCATTCGCTCAACATGCCCAAACCACCTGAGCAACCCTATTTTTATTTTATGTATTAAACTATATATATTAAACTATTTAGTTGATTATTGGAACACGGAGCTCCTCTGCCGTGACTGAGACGCAACATTCCCCAATGGAAGCTTATCAGGTACAGAAAAGAAGGTTATGTGCTTATTTATCGTTATCGTACCAGAGTCCGAGAACTTATTGCATTCTTCGCATCACAGCTTTCCTCTGATTCGTAAGGCTTCCTACTCTCCTTACATGGCTCCGCGTAATTTTTGGCCATTCCCCAAGTTGGAAATGCTGACCCGATTTGAATCAAGAGGTGACCTTATGCCGAACGCGACAGCCCAGCTGAACACTATTCCAAAAGATGCGTCCCAGATGTGTTTCCAATAGTGGCGGGATCGCTGGGAGAGGTGTGTGTCAAAGGGAACTACTTTGAAGGTAATTAGATTAGTGTGTTTCTGTATACAAAGGATTCGATATTTTTAAACACACCACTAACAAACTTAACACAAAATGCGAAGTCTTATAAATATGAAATAAGCGTAATTTGGTCGCAGCCAACACGAAAATTAATCTCACTCGCCGTGACGCGAAAATTGTATTCAATTCGGCATTTGAATAAGTATTCCATAGAACAGCGCGAAAGATTTATACGATTCGAGTTTTAACTGAAACTTTACCATAGAAACGTAGACGGGAGATTTATGCTCCTTTATTCGGGGCCCAGGAATTCCGTGAAATATCGGAGGTTTTCATTTTCTCACTCTATGGTAGAAATATTCCGATATTTGTTCTATTATTTCCCGCGCTTGGTCATCAGTCAATAATACCTTCGAGCGAAATACGCTATTGGAATAAAAGACATTCCTATTGAATATCGAATCCATTAAATGAATTCTATATATGGAGATTGTCAAATGGACGTATATTTTAAATTATTACGAACTTTAATCTTTTTCAACATTTTGATGATTATGTTGAAATTGAAATATATTATTAAACAACTTAATTCTCTATGTAATTATGTCACTAACGCTACCAATACACTGAAATGGTTCGGATTCGATTTCGTTTGTAATGCGACTTGCTCGGGTGCAGTGGGAAGCGAACAGGTTATACTGCTAATAATACCCTGTTCCAGGAATTAAAATGACTTCCACGCTCAGGACGACAGCCCGTCGGGCGCAATTTGAAATTGCAATGAGCAAAACCGGTTGCTAAGTAGACTGCCATTGTAAACGTTAAGCTGACTGGCTTGTCCCATAAGATGTACGAATGCTTACTAAAAATTATAAATATATATAAAAAGTCCGCACAATATGCTCAAGCAGAAAGCGGGGCTACGAGAAGAAAGAAAGAAAGCGGGGTTGCAAGACCGGACATGATTCTTAAGGTAGTTTTAAGATAGCTCCTCTTCGCATGAAGCTTACAGAAAGTCTAAGGTAGTAAGGACACGTGATGAGAAGAGACGATGAACACTTAGTACACAAAAAGAGTAAGAGGACACCCCCCGCTGATTTGGTGGAAAAAACCCAACTGTCTGATCTGAAAACCCAATAAAGGCCATCTTGTCGCAGAATGATTAAAAAAGCCGATCCCAACTAAAATGGGAAGGGGCAAAGATAAAGACTTCAGCATTTTTATCTTCAATATTGGTCATATGCTTCTTCCAAGCTTCCTACAGTTTTTTTTAGGTTATTTTGCCGTGTTTACATGATCTTTCTGGCTGACACAGTAGAGTCCATCACCAGAACTAAGATGTTGTTGTGAAATTCAATGTTGTGGATTGGCTTAAAATACTCTATCGAAAGCTGGGTGCGGGCATCTTAGTCATGGTCTTCGAATTCTGTATAAATTTGTCTTAGTTCCAGAAAGATTCTCCAGAAATATCACGTATCATATTTATCTATTATAAAGTAACCAAATCGTTAGATTCAGGATCACCAATTTAGTCGTGTGAATGAAAAATTCCCACCATGACTAATGTGTTGCATTATGTGTGGCAAACACATATTATATTGGGCACAAGGCACAAGAAAATATGTAAGGAATAATACTCACATTCTAACACCTGTAAACCAAATTGTCAATAGTATCAAAAAGATGCCTTGGTCCACCAAATACCATCAATAATGAACCAATAGAAACAGTCATAGGCACATGAAATGGGGTCAATCTCAAAAGTAAGAGCTCGTATAGAGATGTCAAGAAGTGCGTTTCTCAGAATGAAGATACAGAGGCGCCGTGTTATGAATTGCCTTGTACATGTACATCAACCAACACAGTTTGAACTCTACTCTCTCAGGAAAACGAAGCCAGTACAATTCTCGCAGAAGGGATGTACAAATAAAGGGATGTATATACAAAATTACAAGATTTAATGCTTCTACTCGATCGAACAATCAAAGATGGAATGGTGATTAAAATATCTCGCGAGTAACGCGGAGCCGTGACGGATTTGTTCGCCGCTCGCATTAAGGCCCATCTATCTAGACTATGTATCGTAATCACCACATATACAAAGAATACAGTACAAGACACCGCTTTCTTTACGGCTTTAATTCAAGTTCTATACGTATAAATGATGTATTATTAATCATCGCCTCCTCGCAAAACAGGAACGCGACCAAATAATCCCGCGGGAGAGTCCTTCAATAATAATCAGGCGCTCAATTCCCGGAAAGTGTTCCCGAACAATTTGCGAGAATTTAATACTCGCCGAGTGTTCGGGATTGAAGCTTTTAACAATTAATAACAATTTACATTTCTAAGCCGCCCCGCCCGCCACCCCGCGCGGCAGAGACCCCCCCGGCCGGCATCCCCGCGATAATAATTAATTTTTCTCCGCACACTAACGGAGCAACCCCCGCCCAGACGCTATTAATTAATTCCTCGGATCAAGTCGTTTCTCTGGATGTGGAACCGTAGGGGCGAACTACGAGAGAAAATATTTCTAATGCCTGTTCACATCTGTGCTAAATCTGTCATTTTTTGACACTAGAACCGTGAGTCTCTAAGTTTTCTTTGGGTAAAAAGTACATTAGCATCTAATAAGGACTTGTTCAGTGAATGGATACCCACCGCTTTCCCAGGAACAGTTTTATGAGCGAAAGCTCCCATATCAGTCCTACTTATACATCACCAGGTTGAGGTAAAGGGCGACGGTATCCGGAGAGGTCCGCAACAGTCCATTCACTGTATCCCCTCCACATAACACACATTATTAGAAAATATCAAAGAAAAAACATAAAATAAAAGTAAAAGAACAAAACGGTAAGATAACATAAAGCAAACAGAAATAGAAAGTTAATTTAAAAAGGTAAATAAATAAATTATTTATTTATGATCTGACCCCCTCGTCATCACCAGCTAGTCCTGTCAGAGATGAATGGGATAACCTTACTCGTAAAACTACTCTCAGGGTCTCCCAGCAGCGCGCAGGGTCTCCGGGAAGCACCATGTCACACTCACCAACAATAGATGCCAAAGATACAACATAATTGACGTATTATAATATAGACACGTAATTCCCATACTAGCCGACTTTCATATGTAGCAAATATTGCATTGAAAGAGACAACAAACCACGCTCTGCGTGTAGACAGAAAAATCAGGTAATTTAAAGTCACGGTGATTAAAATAACATACTCATTCTTACAATAGTGTACGATACTCTGTTCCCTTTTCTCGGGGACTATTTTTTTTGGCGTAGCATTGCGCCCGATCACAAAGAATGTCCGTTCGATAACGAATGCAAGCAAGGCAATTACCTTACTTTTGAGTTGCCAAGATTTCACGCTTGTAACGTATCTACAGTTTAATATATATCATTGGTTATAATCGGCAACGTCCAAATGATTTGATTCAATCATATTGAATTAAAACGTTTGGAGCCAATTGATACGATTCAATATCAATGGGACCACTAAAACGCACGGTATTGCTGAAATCCAACGATTTATTACAAAATATTAAATTGCAACAAAGGTAAATATTAATCTAAATATGATATAGCCTTGTAGATGGATAATGATGTTGACGATGCTTTGGTTCTCCAACTCGTTCCGATCCCAGAAGATGAAGATTCAAAATTCCAAAATTCCCTAATTGAAAAAAAACTGGAAGAAACTCCGTCGCTCAATCTCGATGGATGGTGGTGATGATGATCTGGTTCCTCAACTCGGTCCAATCCCAGAAGATATGATGATTCAAAATTCCAAAATTCCGAAATTGAAATTGAACATATTGTTGAGTAGCGATGATGATGATAATACTACATCCGATGAAAATGCAGTTTTGGAAAAAAATATATATTGAAGAGTCTTAATGAGTATTATAGAGAAAAACGTATCCCTATCAGTGACGATCCTTTGTTATGGTGGAAAGTGAATACAAAATTTCAATCCCTGAACTCGATTGTCCGCCAATATTTGTCGTCTCACCAAGCTCAGTAGCAAGCGAACAACTTTTTAGTGGTGCTGGCCTAATCTATGACTCATTGAGAAATAGATTGGATGGAGATAAAGCTGAAAAGCTTTTGTTCATTAAATAAAATGTTATTCTATTGGAGTCAGTTTATTTGACCTAATTTACTACTAGTAGCTACTGTTTAAGATTCGATTAATTTTATTTTCAACACCAAGGTAGGTGTATTGTTTTTTAAGCCAATATAAATGAAACTGTTTTTTTAATATATTTCTCTACTGCCTCCGCCTTCGGTTCCAGTTCCGGTTCCGAGAAACCAAATCTAAAAACTCCGATTCCGAATTTGGCTCCGATAAAGTGACCTCCGTAACATCCCAGGTACATAGTACCCAAACGTATCTCAACTAAATCTCTCCAATATACTGTGATGATATTGACTTATTTAAATCGATATTGGATTGATGATACGTGGATTTCGTGTCGATAACGGTTAGGCGTTCTATCATCTTTAGTAAATAAATCCGTTATGTTAATTACGAGTACGGATTAGTCAAGTGCGTTTGTTATTTCCATAGTAAGGTAAGAATCAGATCTACATTAGTCTAGTCGCGTTAATAAGAATACGAATCTCACCACATATCAAAAGAATTTTGGATAGCTACGGACACAACGGAGGGGGGATTTTTCTAACCACTAGATAGATCACGACTGGCCAATTTTGAAAATATAAAATCTTAACAAAAAAAATAATTTAATATTAGCTTTCATGTAAATATACTTCCGAAGTTCTAAGTTCGATAAAGTTTCATCTAGTAGCTTAAAGCATAAAGCGTGTGCTTAAAAGTCACAAAAGTAGTAATAAAGTTCAATTCGGTAGCTTAAAGTCTCAAGCTTTGGGCTTTCGTAAAACTTATATATTATTAAACTTTATAGTTAGGTATTTAGCTTAGGTAGCCAGTCAGGTTACGTTACAATACCTCACTCGGTGAAGGTGCACTCGCCGTACGTTCTCACAATTCGGCCCTTGTACAAGCGTCACTGTTCCACCTGAACTTCTTTGAAAACTTATTCCCACTTAAACTAATGTTCCTGCGACTCTCCCGAACGAATTTCTCCCGTGAAATTCGTCTGCAAGACAGGTCGTTTCATTACCGCGACAGATTTCCTATATTGACAGCCGCTTCTGCGATAGTTTCACTGGGACATAATTACTTCTGTGTCAAACTTTGCTACGAACCAATTTATTATAAAAGATCTCCGGGTATTAGGAAATAACTTTTTTAAACTTTTGTGGGGACAGACTTCTATTAATTATTAATTCACTGCCTGTCTTTGCAACAATTTAGAACATTCAGGGATATAAAAGCAAAGGCAGCGATATCGAAAAATTGTAGTAATATATTTCAAATGCAATCACAGAGGATTACTAAATGAGAATTTACTGAATTCGAGATTTTTTTGGAAATATTTATTTATTTATTTATTTATTTATTTATTTATTTTTTTATTTTTTTATTTATTTATTTATTTATTTATTTATTTATTTATTTATTTATTTATTTATTTATTTATTTATTTATTTCTTTATTTATTTATTTATTGATATTATTTCTTTATTTTTTTTATTTATTATTTCTTTTTTGATTTACTTTCTTTCTTTCTTTCTTTCATTCTTTTTTTATTTTTTCTTTCTTTCTTTCTTTCTTTCTTTCTTTCTTTCTTTTATTTCATTTTCTTTCTTTCTTTATTAAATTCTTTTCTTTCTTGCTTTCTTTCTTTTCTTTCTTTCTTTCTTTCTTTCTTTCTTTCTTTCTTTCTTTCTTTCTTTCGTTCTGTTCTTTCTTTTTTTCTTTCTTTCTTTCTTTCTTTCTTTCCTTTCTTTCGTTATTCTTTCTTTCTTTCTTTCTTTCTCTTCTTTCTTTCTTTCTTTCTTTCTGATTTCTGTCTTTATTTCTTTATTTTATTTTCGTATTTATTTATTTATTTAATTTCTTTACCGCCCTTACTGGGCTTTTACACTATCAGCCTAATTTTTTTTAAATAACCCAACAGACAGTTAAAATAAAAATAAATACAGTTAAAAGTTACAATAATAATAGTTAAAAGGTAATAATAATAATAATAATAATAATACAGAAAAACATAAGAAAAACATAAAAATATAAGATAAAATAATAATAAAGTTAAAGGTACAAATAATAATAGTTAAAGGTAAAATAGAAAGATTTATTGTCCATTTCCATATTGCTCTGTTCCTTCCAAAATCATGTTTCCAAATAACTTCTAAAAACAAAGACAGCAATATCTAATATGTAAATAGCAGGCGCGTGCAGTGGGAACAAGAAGCATGACTATTTAACTGTAATTTCGGATATTTTATACGCACCGTATGTATTACCGAGAAGCGAATCTCGACGTTTCGTTGGATTACAGTTAAATATGTCTAACGACCGTAATAACAACCTTAACTCTTTAAGAAGCATGACTTTTATTTTACCGTATATTTGGAAAAAAAAAGCGAAATTAAATAATAATCAGCCAGAAAATTAAGAAATATTAAAATTTGAATAAAATGTTAATTATTGTGATTTGAATATTACGAGATATATCTCTTATTTCGGTTTATTTTCAAAGTATATGCTGAGGAAAAAGTCATGCTTTTTGTTCCCACTGCACGCCCCTGGTAAATAGCAAAAGTAGCAATGTTCACTATTTCAAAAGTTAGTTATTTATTTATACACATATTAAAAAAGAAAATTGAGTGGGAATTTTTTTTTAAAAACATATTATTTCCAATGGGACGTAAGTTTAATAGATTTCAGACAAATTTCTTTAAGTAGTGGCAGGTTTTTTGTATTTATTTCTTTAATAAAAAATGCATATAATTTATTTCATAACAATGATAACTTGTAAATATTAACAATCAAATTATTATTGTATGTTATACCTCACCAAAAAGAATTAAGATTCCTGTGTGTGGTGAGGGATAATCACTTACAACCATATAGGTAGTGTAATATATTTTAACAAACAATGAGAATTAGGTGATATACTATTTATCTAATATATCGAAAAATTTTGACTAAGCAGTAAAAAAAACTAAACTCAATCACGAAAGTCAATTCTACAATAAATGAGAATCCATTCGGTTCACCGGGGGAATATGCACACAAGATGCAACCGCAAAACATCCACCATCATGCAAAGTAAATTGAACAAATCAAGTAATTGCATCGGTACCTTCATCGTTTCGAAGGAAGTACTCGGCAGTATCTCCCACGAACAACTCGTAACAGAACCAAAAGTAAACGGGATTTTCTCATAAACATTTTCTGGGATATTGCTATATTTGCTTTAATACCTCTCATTTATTATAATATATACTAAATTAATGGTTGTTTCAAATTCTTACAGTAGGTTTGTAGATATTAATTAGTTCATTTTACAAAATCACCGATCAGTTTTACCACAATTTTCAATGATTCGTTACAGCTTCTTTCTTTCTTGCTAGGATCTTTTTTCAGTTAAACTAGCTGTTTGGATTGTCATGGAACTTTCGCGAACCTTCTAGTACATTCTCCTTCCAGAACTTTCAAGAAATTTATCGAATGTACAGGAACCTTCTAGACAAACCGACACACTCCGCCACTAAGTTTACAACCTTATAGAACTTTCGGTAATTTTCTAGAACCTTCTCCTTCCAGAACTTTCTAGAGCAAGTTTTTTGAAGAGAGAGAGCGGAACCTTTTAGATTCACCGACACGGTCGGCGCGCCTATTTTGAAACAATCTGAAGCATTTGCGGCCTTCCCATAACAAAAAAATGTGCTAGAAAGCACATTTTCTTCACCCACTCCCACCCACGCACAGCCACCCCCACCAAACTCGCATATTGTCGATGTATATCACCAAGGGCTATCCACCACCATAACCATCGGTGGCTGGTTGTGGCTGGTTGTGGAGAAAACTTGGCGGGTAGGGAAACATGGTTTATATATATAGGAATATATATATATATATATATATCATATATATATTATAGATATATATATATATATATATATATATATGTAACAAAAGTAACTTCTGGACTCCCTCGCATTTTCTGTAAATGGTCTCCCTGAGAAGACCTAGGCCGACGTTTCGACACGGTATCACGTGCCATTGTCAAGGCTAAAAAGGCCTCAAAAGTTACGGACTAGCCGTACTTGTTCGCGGGTGACATGAAAGTCTCCCACCAATAAAGCTTTCATGTCACCCGCGAACAAGTACGGCTAGTCCGTAACTTTTGAGGCCTTTTTAGCCTTGACAATGGCACGTGATACCATGTCGAAACGTCGGCCTAGGTCTTCTCAGGGAGACCATCTACAGAAAACGCGAGGGAGTCCAGAAGTTACTTTTGTTACATACAATAACGCTCGCGGAAACCTCATGCAATATATATATATATATATATATATATTGATTAAAATCTCGAGTGAATTTGGTTACCAAAGCTATTTTATTTTTAAACCCCACAGTGTGTATAATGTAAAACATCTCGTTACGTATGCAGTACTCCTAACAAGTTTTCCACGATTTGCTTAATATCACTCTTCCCTTAATGGACCGCTGGAAGACACATTACCGCTAACCTCCCCGCGCGGGGTGCGGTGGGGGAAGCTACCCTTAAATTTACTATCGCGCTTGTGTCTCGTATAAATTATTTAAATATATTATAGTATTATGTATATCTTAACGAGCAGGTCTAACGATGGAAACGTAATCCTATTCCGTCAAATTTCACGCAATATAATATGCAGACATCATAGTACATACATTACAACGAGGAGTTTGACGTCATGGAAGGAAGAAAATGTTCAGGCGGCAATTTGAAACTCGCTTCATTACATATTGCAGAAAATTTCTTTAGTTTTTGGATAGCCCGCTTGAGGAAACCTAGGCCGACATTTTACATGCGTATTGTATCGAAATGGTAAAAGAGATTACAGTTCAGCATCCCTCGTAATATTTCAATGACGACAGTAACATGGAAGCTTCTATTATCTTCTAGAATAGCCCGCAGCACTCTCGTATTATCTAAAACATTCGGGAACCGTCAAAAAATGCTTGGAACGACCTAGAAGCGACAAGAACTTTCTCCTAAACACTAGAAAGAAAAATAATCTTCTCGAGAAGATAATCTTTCGAAACCAACGTGATCGTGTATAAATAATACGGGTCTAGGACACGCAGCGAGTCATTGGCATTTCTATCGGTGCGAAGAACGGGGTGGCTTGTCGGAGCGATAGATACTAAGCGAAATAATGGGGCGAAGTACCTAACTGGTGATTTAAACGATGTGCGATACTTTGTACAGAATATTCTACAAAGTGATAAATTAAGTGTTACCCACCGTTAATAAAGTGTTTATAGACGAGTGATGAATAAAGAAATAATGTGATTTAGAAAATCGCATTAATGTTATTCGTGTTAAGTGACTTTGTTCATTGAATAATAAAAAAACTAACCCATAAAAACCAAGTTTTTAGCACACTCCCTTTCTTTGTAAATTACGTTTAATTAAATAATTGATTGACTGAAAATGAAACATGTCTATGTCAAAAATCTCTAAAAATGTCTCTTTATAATTTGATTTCTTCCCAAAAAACCGAAGTGTGCTGTCATCTGTGAACCAATTGTCTATAAATTTTCGAAATTCGTAGTGAAGTTTCTACATATTATACCTACAGACGGAGTAATTCAAATTTTAAATATTCCGTGACGTTATCGGGCCGCCGTTGGTAGCTTTTGTAATGATTCCAATTTGAAAAAACCATTAGAAATTTGAAAAATCCAAAATTATACTATAATTATTATAATTTTTTAACGAAAATTTGATACATCTTCTTGATCGTCGCCACGAGTCTGCTTGCAAAGTTTCAGCACGATTGGATAATGGGAAAAGGGTTGAAAATCGATCCAAAGTTTCCAAGTTAAAAGAAAGGAAGTAATTAATCATCAATTGATAAATCGCTAAATAATTTCTAGTGTTTTCATTTGCTTATTAGATATTAGATATGTGATGAGAGGAGACGTTTATTAGATAATTCCAAAAATAATGATCGATTTTCACCTTCACCATTTGTTTGTCGCGTGTTTTCTACCACTTTAAAGCTTTTAACTCACTTTCATTTTCATCTGTTGGTTAGTCTTTTTCACAACAGTTGCTGGACATCCTCTTCAAAGACCGATCTTCAAAAATCATTTATTTTTATTTTTAATAAAAAAAAAAACAGTTTTAAATAAATAAAATGAATAAGTTCCGCGAGTTTGCGTAATCTATATTTTAAATATAATAATATTTAGGCTAACTGTTAAGCTGATCTTAGAATAGTTAATAGCATGAAAAAATGTTGCTTAGATGGTTTGGGAATGTTGAGCAAATAAATGGTAAGAAAAAAAAGAAGTGTTGACGGTACCAGAAAGAAAGAACCACCGCGAAACACGTGACATTATCAGATTAACCAGATACTGGAGGATGGTCCTTAACAATCATCGAGCTTGCATGCGAACAATGCGAAGATGTATCAATATGGATGGGACGAGGTTGTGTGGCAGGACAGAATATTGTGGCGTTCTATCCTCACTGCTTAACGACATGATGCGTGATTTTTATTATGCGAAACTTCAAAACTATGATTATAAGATATATATATATATGTACCTCCCCAAATCATTTAAATCTTCTGTGTCACCGGTATCGCAGTCCATATCTCATGATCGTGTATGAACTTTTTAAACAAAGAGAATTATAATTTCCCAGATTTGTATTTTCATAGGTTTCTTTAGTAAAACATCATAATTTTTAGCTCTCTTGTTTACGAAATGGGCTCTCCGAGGTTGGATGAAGACGGACAAATAATTGAAGATGAATTTTCATATTCACCTGTTTTCCAGCAATATTTGAAGCGTATGTGGAAGGAAATGACATTCTATCAGAAGCTACAGTTTTATTTTGTCTAATAGAATTAGATATTTTTACTTTCATCATTGAAAAAAAAAACAATACCAATGATCCTAATGTATGTAAGCTCGAGTTATTGGCTCATATTATGGGGAAGTATAATGTCATTAAAATCTAATAACATAGGTTAAATTTGTTATAAAAAGCAATTAATTTAATTATGTATTGTATAAATAAATAAATAAATATATATATACACACTTTTTAAAAATGTGAGATTCTTAATTATTTTCGGTACAACTTAATAATCGTTCTTAATATTAATCTAAAAATCATTGAAAATTTTGCAACATTTAGTTAGTTTTAAGCAAACCCAAACTGCTGTTGAACGTTTCGCCCCCAGCCACAAGATTAGTGCAATCGCTCAGCGACAGCGCGCCCGTGCAGCGAGTCAATGACTGCAGCCGCACGGTCGCGCGGAACTGTTGCACTCCGAGTGCATTTTTGTGACGTCATTTGCATCGGAATCCAGCGTCCCTGCTCTTCCCGGAATCCGCAGTGAGGCGGCGGCCGATCGGGGAATGTCTCTGTAAATTGGATAGCTTTGCATAATAGTTATTTTACTGCCGCGCCCGACTGCGAGTGGAAGCTGTAGAGGTGAAATCTCGCGTGCATAATGTGCGCCGATCCTGCGGGACTTTGCATTTTCTAACCCTGGAACACTTATTTTATTTTATGTTCGCTCAACACAATAAAAAAAACTAACCCATAAAAACCAAGTTTTATTATACTTCCTTTATCATTGAAACGGGTTGCGCGGCTACTCCACGCGTCGGGCTCGAAAATTAAGAAATATATAAATCGTTAAAATTTCGAAAAATCTAAAATTAGACTATAATTATTTTAAAAAATTTAACTAAAATTTATTACATCATTTTTGTTGTCGCCACGTATCTGCATGTAAAGTTTAAGCTCGATTGGATCACGGGAAAAGGGTTTAAAATCGATCCAAAGTTTTTTCGGCAGACAAGCAGACGCTACGAGTTAAAAGAAAGGGAGTAAAAACCAGGGTTTCGCAAAAAAAAATTTTTGTTTCGGTGTATGTAGGGTGTCTGGGATAGACTTGGTGAGGATAACTAATTAAGCAAAAGCATATTATTTAATTGTGCGATATTGTCGTGAAACATATCCAAATTACTTTCACAATGTATATTAAAGTCATATTAATAATATTGAGAAGAAATAGTTAAAATCGAATCAACACAATGTTGGATGACCTCAATATATCGACTTTCAAACAGATAGTACATATATAATGAGACTATGTACCTATTGAATACTGACACCAACCAAGCGACTTCACTCAAAGCAGTGTCGGTCATCCGTAACCGCAATATTACGCAGGCAACGCGTAGTTAGTCAGGCGTGACCACATTCTCTATCTCTAAGATTCTACGACATCCCACGACGCCCTAAAATACCTCATTGGAAAAGCCTAGAAGACTCTACAGACTTCCCGTTACCTCTAGAACAAACCTTTCGGAGGATTTTTTCTATAAAAGGCGTCACGCATCGTGAGGCCAGCTATTCATTTCGTAACGACAACAAGTGCGATATCTCCGTATCGTAAAACAGTGTGATCAGTGATTCGTGATATTACAACACGTGATGTGAGGAAGCGAGCAAACGCAGTGTGACTACCAGTGATACCAGCAGAATAAAGGAAGAATACCGGGGCGAGCATCCCTGCTAGTGAACATTGAACGGAATTTACGAGAAGTGATCTAAGCGATAGAGAAAGTATTAATTAGTGCGAATTAACAGCTCAATTATAACTATGTGAAATATTCGGAAGACCTTTACGAACGGTATTACAATTTAATTCGTGTTCAATGACTTTCATTGATAATAAATTAATCTAAATTAATTTTCAGTATTTTAATTTGCCTCTCAAAGCCAGCTAACGTGAACGTTTTCATTTTTAAAATTCTCTCAGGAAACATATCGATAGAATTTAATAGGAAATTTGATGCAATTCAACATGAACACGAACACGATATAAATGGAATAAATGCAGTAAGACAGCCATTCAATTCAGACGTCAAAATCTGTAAAAGCTTCGATGTAGTATTCAATAAAGATCTTCAATGAAATGCCAGAGAAAATAAGAAAGAAATAAAAAATATTTTACTTTAAAATGATCTTTCTAATATATGTTTATTTATGTTTTAAATAGGTTAGAAATTTAAGAATATTGAATTTATATTAGAGCATTAATATGCATTAGATTGATGCATAATTCATTATCCGCTATTTTTACTCCCTTTATATTAACTCGTGGCGTATGCTTGCTTGCCGTCAACAAAAACTTTGGATCGATTTTTGACCCTTTTCCCGTGATCCAATCGAGCTGAAACTTGGCAAGTAGACTCGTAGCGACGATCAAGAAGATCTATCAAATTTTCGTTAAAAAAATTAATAATTATAGTATAATTTCGGATTTTTAGAAATTTTATTGGTTTTTTTCAAATTGGAATCATTGGAAAAGTTTGATTACGGCGGCCCTATAACGTCACGGAATATTTTCTAAATTTGAATTACTCCGTCGGTATGCATAATAGGTACTTCACTACGAATGTCGAAAATCTAATTTGACTGACAAATGTTTTTAGAATTTAATATTCAAAGCATGAAGTGTCTTATCAAAGCTTAAACATCTGACATTTTAGAAATTTTAGAAACTGATTTTAGTGTTATTTTATATGTTTTAATTCATCTTTAATTGTTGTTATATTTTACAAAGAAGGGAATATAATAAAAACTTGGTTTTTATGGGTTACTTTTTTTAAAAATCATTTTGACATAGCATCGTAGCTGTAAAAGGCAAAAGAAATAATGGAAATTAATCATCGATTAATAAATTAAATTAAATCAATGGACATGAATTTAATATTTCTCAATTGATCACTCGTCAGTGGAACACTTTTTATTTATTCGTTCTGTGGTCGCAATAATGCCTGTTAGGTTAGTTTTGGTTAGGTTAGGTTAGGTTAAGTTTGGTTTCTGATGATTTCCATGGTAATCGCCAAACTATCACAATAAACAACAACAACACTCCGCGCGCGCTCGCTCGCCTTTTATATGAAACGTTGATTTCGCGATGCCTCGAGAGCTTTCTATTAGTTTCTCCATGGTTCTAATAGTTTCTCCATATTTCTAGTGATTATGAGAATAGCCCAGTTGATTCTAGATTCATGTCTAACTCGTGAAAATATTAAAATCGTAACCAAGGACGAAAACAAACTTTGTACATAATATTGTCACGGGATTGTGGCTGTGGGAGGCAAATGGCACACTTGAAATGAATGAAAGGACTTATGACTCACTCAACTTACCACAACACTGCACTTGATACTTTGTAGATACATAATTACTACCTTATGAAAATAAATATTACTGACGAATTTAAAAAAATATTATAATTGTGTTCTATAACGCCACTCTGGGACAGGCGTAGCCTAGTAGAGTGGCATAATCCACAAATTTAACAACAACAAAAAAATGTGTAATTTATCTTATATCATTATTATTAAATTAGTATTAAGTACCTTTATTTGTAAACAAGGATTTTTTTGAAATAAATAAATAAATAAATTTATTAATTAATATCACTGAACACGAATTTAATCGGAACACCTTTCTTTAATTCAATTTTGCAAGTCGCACTAAGGTCTATTGCTTGTTTATTTTCGAAATCGTCTCGCTAATAAAATAAAATTAAAATATAATCTTAATCTATCTCGACTAAATCTCTTACTTTTCTGCGCCGTGTGTCGCTTTGTTAGTTATCATAAATATTTATAAACATTCATTTAATTATCTACATCCTGGATCCCCTCAGAGAAGTGCATCCGATGGCTGGTCAGCGACAGCCTCACCGCGCAGGTCGCCAGCCGACAGTCACCAAGCTGCCGATGACCTGGAGTGTCCTTGCGAGGATGCCCGTGGCATGAACGAACCCGCAACAAAGAGAATCATTTATGCTCGAGATGAACATTCAGTCATAGCAAAGGGAAAAACTACATTTCAAAATGAAGACTACAATACACACACGTTCACCAGTTTGAAGACTATAAAGTGTACACTACAATTGTAGTAAAAACTACTTGAAGTGAAGTAATTGTAGTACTACGAAATGAAGTGAAGCAAATGAAGTAAATGAAGTGAAGTAATGAAGTAATTGTAGTATTAATGAAGTGAAGTAATGAAATGAAGTAATTATAATATTAATGAAGTGAAGTGTAATGAAAAAAAAGGTCAACGAGGAAAATATTTAAGATAAATGACAAATGAAATGTAAAAACAGATTTCTTCGTTTAGCTACATCAACTTCCCAAAAATTTCTTCATGAGTCCCAAAATTTTTCAAACCATGGGGGGGGGTGTTTCAGTTTCCAGAGATTTCTTCATTTAGCTACATCAACTTCCCAAAAATTTCTTCACAAAATTTTTCAAACCATGAGGGGGGGGGGGTTGTTACAGTTTCCAGAGATTTTTTCATATATCAACATCAACTTCCCAAAAATTTCACGTTAAAAATTAATGAAAGATATGTACTTTGTAGTGTTCGCTTTAAAATTTATACTTTCAATAACTTTGGTGTTTGTAGTTTGTAGTTGTGCACTTCAATGTAATGTAGTACTACATTGTAGTAGTGAATACAGAGTGGACCCATCACTATTCAGTCACGCTCCTTCGGCCGCGGTCAGCGCATCGCGAAGGACGTCTGATGAATCACTGAACCTCGGAAGTGTGAAGATCCGCGAAGTCAACCATAACATATGTGCGCAGCTCCACACGAACTTCAATTATCTTCATTGAAAGATTTGGCAGATACTTCGTGCAACATTATAATTTTAAAAAAAGTAACCAATAAAAACCAAGTTTTTATAATACGCCATTTCTTTGTAAAATATAACAACAATTAAAGACGAATTAAAACATATAACATAACACTAAACTTACAGTAATTTAATATAGTTCTAAAATGTCAGGTGTCTTGAGCTTCG
Organism: Agrypnia vestita; assembly: GCA_016648135.1. Lineage (NCBI taxonomy): Eukaryota > Metazoa > Arthropoda > Insecta > Trichoptera > Phryganeidae > Agrypnia > Agrypnia vestita. Next base: position 151,411 of record JADDOH010004652.1, read on the forward strand.
ATAAGACACTTCATGCTTTGAAGATTAAATTCATTTAGTTTTAGATTTTCGACATTCGTAGTGAAGTACCTATTATGTATACCGACGGAGCAATTCAAATTTAGAAAATATTCCGCGACGTTATCGGGCCGCCGTTGCTAATCAAACTTTTCTAATGATTCCAATTTGAAAAAACCAATAAAATTTCTAAAAATTCGAAATGATACTGTAATTATTATTTTTTTAACATAAATTTGATAGATCTTCTTGATTGTCGCCACGAGTCTACTTGCCAAGTTTCAGCTCGATTGGATCACGGGAAAAGGGTCAAAAATCGATCAAGCCAGCAAGCAAGCAAGCAGACGCCACGAGTTAATATAAAGGGAGTAATAATTACTTTACTTTGTAATACACACACACACACTTTGGCGAAAAATTCTATATAATAGTCCGATTTCTACTAAAATTACAAATTGTTTCCCTACTCACATTGAACCAGCTTATTACACAAATAATAATATTGGTAAAATTATTTTAAAATCAAAAACAAAAAAGATATATTGGAAAAAAGCGGGATTTATGAAATAACTTGCGGAGACTGTGGTAAAAAATATATAGACCAAACCACTAGAAACCAAATACACGCATAAAAGAACATCATAGTTGCTTAAAAAATAACATTTTCTCCGAATTTATCAATCATATGATTAACACTAATCATTATTTCGATAGTCACAAATTAAAATTACTCCACTCGGTTCCTCATAGAGGATGGATAATGAATAGTTTGGAAACCGTTGAAATCCTAAAAAAAATGAATTCTAGAAACACACAAATAAATAATATTACATTTCAGTTCACTTCACCACTCCTAGAGCTTTTTGGGGAAAAAAATACCCTTCCCCACTTCGCGCCCCCTGACCTACCCTTTTAGATTGATAAATTATGTATTTAATTAGTTATTATCTATACCTGATGATATAGAGAGAGATATAGATTTAGAGAGCGATTGCTCCTCTCTAAAATACAGTAATAATGTAATAACTCATACTGTGTGTGTATTAAAAAGTAAAGTAAAACATATTTTAAATTCAATTATCTTGTTTAATTTTTGAAGAATAAACTTGTAATTCTAATGTGACGAAAATATTTAGACATCGATTCTTTCTTTAGAATGCAGCCTTTTTCGTGTGATCCACTCTTACACATATAAAGTAAGAGTCAAACTTGCGTTATAGTATATTAAACTAATATTTTCTATAGATGTATACTATAGTAGGTAAAAAGGTTTATATATTATGATATTTGAGTTCGGGTAATCAAAAAATTAAAAAGTAAAACGTAAAAATAATATTTTTTCAATTGGTTGAGCAACTTTGTAGACAGACATTTAAAAAAAAAAATTTTAATGTCTGAATAATCATGGTTTTTCTGAATTTTCATATTTGATAAAGATTTAGGACTATAAATAATTTTGGTCTGAAATTGAATAATTTAGAATCATTAGAAATTAGTAAAGCATGTAAAAGTAAACAATATATTGAAGCGCGCGCGATTTCATTTAACCAATGAGCGCGCGCGATGGAAAAAAAATCATCGTTTATAAACAAATCAGTGTCCAGCAAGTGCCATCACAGAGAAGACGCACACTTCCAACAGCCAACGCTTCTAATTTTGTATATTAGTATATGCGACGTGGCTGGTGTCAAACGTGTGGATGTTGTAACTTTGATATATTTTGGCTTATATCTTCGAAACTATCCAATAAATACTTGATTTTTTTTACATTAATGTAAACAACGACTTCCCTTAATGATTTACATTCTCAAATTTTATGTAATTTAAGTGATTATTTTTAAATATTTATTCAAAGTTTTCATACAATATGTATGGCGGCAGACTTCCGCCATCTATGAAAATTAATAAAAACATATAATTGACCAAACACATATCTAAACAAAATGCGTACGCAGATATATACGGTACCTATCTAGTGCGGCAAAATTCAATAATAAATAAATGCACATACAATTTCTTTACTTGTATTTTCTAATAAATAAATATTAGGTCCTTACATATGAAATTGACGTTTAGTATGGGAGGAACATAAAGCCGATTTTTTTTTATTATAATATATTTATTTAATCAAAGTATTTACCATTGCTATCTATGCACTTTTGCCATCTCATAGGTAGTTCATCGATCCCTTTACTAAAAAAACCATTCGGACGGGAATCAATAAAATCTTTGAAGGCGGTTTGGACTGCCCCATCGGAGTTGAATTTTTTCCTTTGCAAGAAGTTATCCAAATTTCGAAAAAAATGATAATCTGTTGGGGCAAGGTCCGGAGAGTACGGTGGATGTCTTAGACATTCCAATTGAAGCTCCTCTAATTTGGTAGCCATCTGTTGTGCAGTGTGTGGTCTAGCGTTATCATGAAGCAGCAGTGGCCTAGAGCGATTAACCAGCCTCGGTTGTTTCGCAGCTAGCTTTTCCATCATGGTTTGCAGTTGCTGACAATAGACATCTGCCGTAATCGTCTGGCCAGATTTAAGAAAGCTGTAGTGAACGACACCAGCACTAGTCCACCAAACGCTCACAAGTACTTTTTTGGAGTCAATTTTCGCTTGGGGCATGGTTTGGCTGGTTCGGCAGGGTTCAGCCATTGCGATGAGCGCTTCCGATTATCGTACAGGATCCACTTTTCATCACAGGTAATGATTCGATTTAAAATCCCTTCATTATTGTGCCGGTTGAGTAATGCAACGCAGCAGTCAACGCGCGTTTGTTGATTTGCTTCACTCAATTCGTGAGGTACCCACCTTTCAAGCTTTTTCACCTTACCAATTTGCTTCAAGTGGATTAAAACAGTTTTATCACTAACACCGCAGCCTGCAGCTAACTCGGATGTGGTTTGCGATGGATCCGCTTCCACAATAGCCTTCAATTCTTCATTATCAACTTTGGTCTCCGGCCGTCCACGGGGCTTGTTCTGCAGGTCGAAATTTCCAGAACGAAAACGTTGGAACCAAAAACGCACTGTGTTTTCTTTTGCGGCACCGTCGCCATACACATCATTAATCCTTCGAGCCTTTTCTGCAGTACTGGTGCCACGGTGGAACTCGTACTCGTAAATAACGCGATATTTCAAGTTTTTCATTTTGTAAACTGAGTGACGCAAAGAAAAAAACAATTGAGGAAAAAACAAATGAATTATAATTTTCAAAACACAAATACATGAGTAAATAGTTGTATAAATTTGGATTTGGAATTCCTAACCAAAGAGAAGATATTTGAGATCAAATTTGCCAGTACGGCAAAACGTCAATTTCATATGTAAGGACCTAATATATAGATATTAGCTTTTTTTAATTTTCATGTTATTTTCTGTTGTTGCTCAATTTTTAATTGTGAGATGTCAAATGTTGCACATCATATGCGACTACTGTAAGGCTCGCTCGTTTTTTAATCGATTTCTCTAAGAACGAGAATTTGCACACATTGTTTTGGTCAGACCGCATATACATGTGTTTCAGCATATTTAAGTCTGCATATTGTTGCTATATTCTCCCCTCTTCCTCTTTCTATTGCTTGCCCAGCGTAACTTGGCGTGCGGCGAATTTTGAACTAAAACCCGCCCCGCCCGCACCCGGCGGTAACCCCTCGCCCTGTCATTCAGTTCATTCTCGTCTTTGAGCGCGAGCTGTCATCTTGATTACCAATATACACTGAATTATTATGTCCAAAACATCCTAAACAGTCCGGGATGGTGCAAGAACATGCGCCAATTAAGTATTAAAGTTTTGCGAAGCTGAAAAAGCGAATAATGGACCGATATTACAGTTTGACAGATAGAACGGCCGTCATTACTGCATGGTTTCTTTAGTGCTGCCCGACCAAATTTCTGTATTTAATACGACACCGGTCACCAGACATTATGTATTGTGTAATAAATTTACACCCTGACAACTTCTGTTACGCGACAGCGACGCCCTCCCTCGCACATAGTTATACTGTTACGTCTATATAAATTAGATCCATCATATCCTTTCCGGTCTTGATTATATTTTGATAAACTCAATTAAACGTCAACTTATCAAGATGAATGACTTTTGAATCAGCCTAATAGGTCTATACATCCAAAACCACCCTCTATCGTGACGATTTTCTCCTAAAAATAAAAAATTCCGTATTGAAATTATCAAATGATCGTTTTCTTTTCCACCCTGTAAATTCGGCGGAAAAAATATTTTCTCGTGAACTTTAACGTGTCATTATTTTATCTCAGCGGCCTTTATCGCACAACAGGTGAAAGCCCCCGTAGTATACAGCCTTATTTCTAGCGTTCACGTCGAACGGAACGTAAAACGGAAATATCAAATACTTTGACAGTTTCAAAACTGCCTGTCAGAAGCCGGAGACGCAGGGCCTCGAAAAAGAACCGATTTTTAAAAGCCTCCCTTCAAAATTTCGCGCCAAATTAAAAAGTAACCTTACAAATAATTTATTATATATATTTTATTTAGTTCACTTAATTATGTGTTGAAATTAATAATTGAGGAAACGCATTATTTCATGTCAAATTCAAATTCAAAATTTCAAATTCAAATGTTTATTCAATGTTCAATGTTACAAATGTTTACAGTGTTTACAAAATTAAATTAAGCTTTTTTCATTGTTGCTAGGTGTCTTGGCAGTAAACACTAAATTGATTTGACGCCCTGCCTGCTACACTAGTAATTTACTGTATTATAGCAGACAGTGCTCTTCCAGTAGTATAATGTTCAAGAATATTTATTTATATAACATTTGTGAATCAATCTTATTGCCAATTAAAATTAAGTAATAGTAATAATTAAATGTTTACAATTTAATAATGGTGTTAATTAATTCTATTATAGACAAGGGAAAAAAAAAGATCTGAATAGGATAGTAATAAAATAAAATAAAACAATTAAAAGTATTTAAAAAGATGACAGTAAATGTTCTTGTAGGATTAGTATATTATAAATTTAGTTTACATCATGGCTTTTAATAGGTTTTGGGCATGCTTCCTTCCCTTTTAATGTCCCAAAATGCAAACGGGTGTAATGAATAGGCACACCGCAACGCGTAGTGTGCAACTTTAAAAGGAAGTCTCGATGTATTTAACGACAGCATTAGAAGCATCAAATAGAAGATCGCTTCAATATAAGTACTCATCCATAGACCACCAAATATAAAGACATGAACTAATATAAATTTTTTGGTACACAGTCTACTGTGTACCAAAAAAATTAAGGCACACCTGACTCGTAGTGCAACTCTTCAAGGAATTGAGCGATCATGTCGATGTATTTAATTATAGCATCAAACAGAAAGTCTCCACCATTGGGTACTCACTTCACGTCATAACTTGCATAGTATATATTAAAAAAATATGCATACATATTCTCATTGACGTACTATATATAGACACGTTATTCCCATGCTAGCCGGCTTTCATATGTAGCAAATATTGCATTGAAAGAGACACAAACGCTCTGCGTGTAGACAGAAAAATCTTGACTACAATAACACACTCATTCTTGCACTATTCCGCGTAGCGTCTCACCTGATCACAACGAAGGTCCGTTCGATAACGAATGTGAGTAAGGCAATTACCTTACTTTTTAGTTGCCAACGCTTATAACGTATCTACAGTTTATTATATCATTGGATATTGTCCATATTTAACATTTGACATTTCCAACCCCTTGTTATCATATTTTGTATGGAAAGATGATAGTCCTGCACTAGTGGAGCGATATTCTAGTCTAATTCATATTTTAATACTTCTTCAAATACAGCAAAATAATTTTGTGGTGACATAATTAATAAAATATAATTGATAATATAATTAATAAAATAAACTTTGTTTTCACTGCTTTTTACTCCCTTTCTCGTGGCGTCTGATTGCTTGCTTGTCAAAAACTTTGGATCGATGTTTAACCCTTTTTCCGTGATCAAATCGAGCTGAGACTTTTCAAGCAGACTCGTGGCGACGATCAAGAAGATCTATCAAATTTTCGTTGAAAAAAATTAATATTTATAGTATAATTTTGGAATTTTCAAAATTTTAATGGTTTTTTCATACAACTGAGTAAGTTCTAAGCATCTGATAGACACGAAATCCGAAAATGAGAAAGGAAGTACACTCTGGCCTCGTATAACATGGTTATATGGTTCCACAAAAACGTCGTGTAATACAAATCCGGTTATACAAGGTTTGAAGTTCATACAAAATTAGGGTTTGCGTTCCAAAAAAAAAATCGAAGATAGTTTATATGAACATGTACTTTATTTTTTAAATAAAAATATATAAATTTACATATTTATTAAAAAAAACTTTAATAACACATATAATATAATTTCTCTTAATCGTAATCATGTATTTTATAAATGGATATTTGTATAGTCTTCTCTTTTTTCTTCTTTTTTAATTGTTCATATTAAGTTTATTGATGTAAAAAGCCATATATAAATAAATAAATATAATGTAGCATTCATTCATCATCACTATCACTTAGAATAATTTTTAATTTTTACTCTTTTTCGACATCGGTTGTGAGTTTTCATCATTTTTCGTCATTCTGTCATGGACGCAATCTATAAATTAAAGATATTATTTAATTTATTTATTTTTCTGAAACCGTGTTATAAAAAGCGTGTTGTACAAAAAATATACCAATTTATACATCCGTGTAATATAAAACAGTGTTATATAAAACCGTGTTATACGAGGCCCAAGTGTATTGTAAAAACTTGATTTTTATGGGTTGGTTTTTTTATATTGAAAATATCAACATGTTTCAGGGCCTGTGCTCTGAAACATGTTGTTATTTTCAGTATAAAAAAGTGGTGAGAACTAAGTTAATTTTATTAATTATATAGTTTATTTTATTAGTTTTGCTGCAAAAATTGTGTGATGAAAACTAGTGTGATGACTGAAAAAACCTTCGGTTCGGTTCTGAATTTTTTCCCAGCCCTGCGTCGAAGGCCATCGGAGTTCAGCAGTACACTGAAGGACGTCATCCGTGAAATTGGAGCCATCACGAGTCCTGATTGTTCTCTTTTTAAGCCTTTATTAGGAGGCGGTGTGAAGCCGCGTGGAATTGCTGCCATTTTCAATCAGTTATTTCAAAGAGCGCACTGCTGCTCAAATCTGGCGAGCTTCTTAGGCAGAATGCGATTGTTGGTCCGAGAACACGAGGCGTTCCTTCACAGAACTCTTCAAAAATCAAATAATGTTGGATAAATTAATTCATATCGTCGCTGTATACAGGGTTATTTGTAAAACATTAAAAACCTCGCAGGGCTATATTCCTACCTTGATTATGAGTCGAAAATGTTCAAGCTATTATGACCTAATATCAATAGTTAAGGAGATATGCGACATCAAAGTTTGCATTTTATTTTCAATATTCACCACTTATTTTTTGTAAAACGTTGGACTATCATTACAGTAACTCATATCGATTACAAAAAATTCATTCGTTTCAATACAAGTTAAATAAAATGATAAAAACCTTGAAAAAATTCCAATTGGAAAACATTCCAATTGGAATTCGAAGGTTTTTATTTTTTTATTTGACTTGTATTAAAGAGAATGAATTTTTCGTATTCAATATGAGTTACTGTAATGATAGTCCAACGTTTTACAAAAAATAACTCAGAAATATTGAAAAAAAAATGCAAACTCTGATGTCGCATATCTCCTTAACTATTGATGTTAGGTCATAATAGCTTGAACATTTTCGACTCATAATCAAGGCAGGAATATAGTCCTGCGAGGTTATTAATGTTTTACAAATAACCCTGTATATAATTCAGCTTATGTGCCGTTTAATACATTCTCAGATGAATGAATCAATTTGTCAATTTTTCATATAAATAATAGAGATATACTAAAAAAAACATTGCCGTTCATCTGGCAAGTCTGCTTAGTAAATATTTAAAATATTTTTTAAAATCTAGTCTGTGCAATTATTTTTTAAAACAGTTTCATTGGTTTATTTCAGAATGTACTAAAACGGCACATAGGCTCAATTATATATACAGCGACGATATAGTAAACGTTCTTAAAAAAATTCATATTGTGGCTAAGAAAAAGAAATACTATGATAAGGTAATTACAGATAACGAATTTTAAGATTTATAAGTTATTGGTGCACTAAATGCAATTATGTCCAATAAGAATCTGTCAAAAGAAGCAAGACTAGCGGTACATAATGGCGTTCTAGTGCCAACCCTTATGTATGGAAGTGAAGCCTGGAATTAGCAAAAGAGGAATGAAAGTAGACTGAATGCGTTGGAAATGCGGTCACTAAGATGCTTGTGTGGGAAATCTTTGGTCGATAGAGTGAGGAATGAACAAATTAGAAGTGAATGCAATGCTGGCTGTAGTTGGGTAGATAGAATAAAGAAAGGAGTGCTGAGATGGTTTGGTCATGTGGAACGTATGAATGAGAAAAGGATGGTTAAGAAAATACATGAGGCGAATGTTGAAGGCAACAGGAATAGAGGGCGTCCGCGAAAGACCTGGCACGATCAGGTACTACAAGTATTTGAGGATGGCCCTGTTAAAAGCCGCAACAACCGTAGAACGTGTACGAGAAGATGTATGAATGTGGCCGAAGCAAAAGTAGTGTGCCAGGATAGAAGAGTGTGGCGTTCAATCCTCTCTGCCTACCCCTGCGGGGAAACGGCGTGATGGTTAGTTAGTTAGTTAGAACTATTCAAACAAACAAACAAATCAAACAAACGGTATTATCTCGTGGAGTAGTGCATTCAAAACTACATTAAAATCTTTAGAAGTTGCCCAGAAATTGATTATAAAGATAATTATTAAAAACCCAATGATTATCCGACAATAGACCTCTTAAATAAATTGCAAGTACCCACTTTAGAAAATGTCTACAAGCAAAATTGCATAGTTCAACTATATAAAGGTTTTCATAGTGATAACGAGCTGACCCAAAGAGTGTCATGTAGCAGAAATGTAACACTTGGTAAATTACATATCCCTGTGATACACACCACATCTGCTCAGCATCATTCAGAGGTGTGAAATAGTTCAATGAATTTACTCCTTTGTTCGTAAATTATATAAAAAGAGGCACACGCCTTAGGCGGGAATGTCAGTCTGCCACCTACCTCCGGCGGCGGCCGGAGGCTATGACCCTTAGAGTATCTATCATACTCGTGTATATTTTATACGTTTTTTATCGAGATAATAAATCATCATCTTTGGAGCTTTTCCGTCGCATGACGGTGGTGACCCGAAAAAGCAATTGCTTCTAACCATCCACAAACCCCCAAATATAATTACTATGAACATATGACCAGACAAGACTTCCTAGAGCCGTGTTGTGCGGGATCCCAGAGGGGCGCCGACCACCAGGGAGATTACATATCCCTGTGATACATACCACTACTGCTCAGTATCACTACACATTCAGAGGGGTGAAATGGTTCCATGAATCGCCTGTTGAATTTAGGACTGAGGATAATTATGAGGCATTTAAAAAAAAAGTGAAAAAATAACTTCATAAATAATTACATTTTTATTTTATTATATATGTATCTATTACTTACTCAATATTACACAGGGTCATTTGGTCAAACATTAATAACCTCGCAGGACTATGTTACTGCCTTGATTATGAGTCGAAAATGTTCAAGCTATCATGACCCAATATCAATAGTTATGGAGATATTCGACATCATCAAAATATATCGTAATCGATATAAGTTACTGTAATAATAGTCTAACGTTTTACAAAAAATAAGTCAGAAATATTGAAAAAAAAATGCAAACTTTGATGTCGCATATCTCCATAACTATTGATATTAGGTCATAATAGCTTGAATATTTTCGACTCATAATCCGGGCGGGAATATAGTCCTGCGAGGTTATTAATGTTTTCCAAATAACCCTGTATATTACTATAAAAAATAATAAAAACTTTTACTCCCTTTCTTTTAACTCGTAGCGTCTGCTTGCTTGCCGAAAAAACTTTGGAACGATTCTTTACCCTTTTCCCGTGATCCAATCGAGCTAAAACTTTGCAGGCAGACTCTTGGTGACAATAAAAATGATCTTACAAATTTTCGTTTAAAAAAATGTAATTATTATAGTAGGATTTTGGATTTTTCGAAATTTTAACGGTTTTTTCAAATTGGAAACCATACAAATGAGAAAGGAGCCCGACGCGGGAGAAGGCGCGAAACCTGTTTCAACAAGTCTGACTCGAGCCATGGGTCCGATCAGACGGTTTCGCCGACGCCGTGCCCCCCTATACCAATTATTACGTTTTCAATATTCTATAAGTTTTAAGGATAATAATATATATGGAATATACTTTCCACATGAACTTAAAGCAAGAGTAATACGTTGATAGAATATCAAATTGGAAACAATACAAATAAGAAAGTGAGTATAATAAAAACTTGGTGTTTATGGGTTATTTTTTTAATATACGCTTTTATTAAGGCTCATCTGTTTGTCTATCAGGAATAGAGACTAATTTTGTTACGAATATTTGACCAACTTCCTGACCAATATCGCTCTGAAATTTAGCAGGAGACGTATTCCAGATGACAATATAATAATCATTCATTGGTTTTACTAAATCGGTGTATTTATTCAAAAGATTTATTATAAATGCTAACGCGTTTTATCGGAGATTGTGCATGCCAGCAAAATCTGTCAGTTTGAATTATTTTAAAAGTGACGTTTGAGTTGAAAGGTTAGTTTTTATCGATATTTCTGACATATTTTTGTAAAACGCTGGACTGTCATAAATGTTACTCAAATCATATATTAAAAATTCATTCGCTTCAATACAAGTCAAATAAAATGATTTGACCAAACTAAATATTTGTTACAATTCTAGAAAAATAAGATCATTCTTACATTTTAATACTCCAATTATAACACTGCAGGACAAAATCACTATTCTTTTGTAGGAATCGAATACTTCAATAATAATTAAAAACTAACCCATAAAAAACAAGTTTTTATTTTACTCCCTTTCTTTGTAAATTAAGTTTACAATCATGTAATAATTGATTGACTGAAAATGAAACATGTCTAGACAAATATCTATGTCAAATATCTCTAAAAATATATCTTTATTATTTGATTTCTTCCCAAAAAACGTGTGTGCTGTCATCTGTGAACCAATTATCATAAATTTTCGAAATTCGTAGTGAAGTACCTATTATACCTACCGACGGAGTAATTCAAATTTTAAATATTCCGTGGCGTTATCGGGCCGCCGGCGCCGTTGGTAGTACTCAAACTTTTGTAATGATTCCAATTTGAAAAAACCATTAAAATTTCTAAAAATCCAAAATTATACTATAATTATTATTATTATTGATAGGTCTTTTTGATCGTCGCCACGAGTCTGCTTGCAAAGTTTCAGCTCGATTGGATTACGGGAAAAGGGTTAAAAATCGATCCAAAGTTTTTTCGTTAAGAAAACAAGCAAGCATACGCCACTAGTTCCAATATCCAATAGTCATAGATTGATCTACTTAAAACACACCTTACAGTACTCAATTTCCAATAATATCTTTCATTTTCATTTTTCCACATGACCAAACCATCTCAGCACTCTTTTTCCTATTCTATCTACCACACTACAGCCAGCATTGCATTGTTAAAAGCCGCAACAAGCGTAGAACTTGTATGAGAAGATGTATGAATGTGGCCGAAGCAAAAGTGGTGTGCCTGGATAGAAGAGTTTGGCGTTCAATCCTCTCTGCTTTCCCCGCGTGGAAACGGCGTGATGGTTAGTTAGTTAGTTAGCTATTTTAATTTTTACTTTATATTCAATTTTATTTAATATCTACTTATACTTTATTTTCAATAATATTTAAAATATTATTTTTTTATTTCATATTCATTTAAACAACATTTTTTGCATTACATAACGAGCAGTCATGTTTAGCACATAATTTTTTTACGTTGTCACTTATATACAGGGTTATTTGTAAAACATTAATAACCTCGCAGGACTATATTTCTGCCTTGATTATGAGTCAAAAATGTTCAAGCTATTATGACCTATTATCAATGGTTAAGGAGATATGCGACATCAAAGTTTGCATTTTTTTTTTTCAATATTTCTAACTTATTTTTTGTAAAACGTTGGACTATCATTACGTAACTCATATCGATTACGAAAAATTCATTCGTTTCAATACAAGTTAAATAAAATGATAAAATTCCTGAAAAAATTCCAATTGGAATGTTTTCCAATTAGAATTCGAAGGTTTTTATTTTTTTATGTGACTTGTATTAAAGGGAATGAATTTTTCATTTTCGATATAAGTTACTGTAATGATAGTCCAACGTTTTACAAGAAATAAGTCAGAAATATTGAGAAAAAAAATGCAAATTTGATGTCGCATATCTCCTTAACTATTGATATAGGTCAAAATAGCTTGAACATTTTCGACCCACAATCAAGGCAGGAATTTAGTCCTGCGAGGTTATTAATGTTTTCCAAATAACCCTGTATATGTTCATATCTGCTTCATTTGCACTTGCAAAGCAGTCTAAATAAAAAAAAATGCGATTGTACTTGCAAATCGTATTTTGTCCGACAGATGGCGCCCACGTGCCACTAGTTTATAAATAAATCTGTTGTTGACTCGAAGATCAGAGCAAAACTAGTTCTGGAAGCTGCTAATCATGGTCCAGGACGTGCTGGAGAGCTCCCACGCGTTCCGTGACGGCAAACTACAGCACTTAGCATTCTGCGCAGCATCCCAATCATACTCCGGATCCCTGGCGCCCGTCAGTGACGGCTGCAACTTGAAAAGTTATTTAAACACATAAAGGTGCAGATACACATGCTATTTTGATTCCTATAATAAGTCACGAAAAGTAATGTTTTATCATCTCCCCAACGCGCCATATTTGTTTCATCTGTCGCGGACTGAGAAGATCGCATTGATAATACTAGCCGCGAAGCCCGCGAATGACATAAGCATGCTCATAATAAGCAAGCCTGTTCACACATGCTCCAAAGATACCCCTTCTCTATGGTGAATGACAGTGGCATGCTTATAAATCAACCGGCGGTTGATTTTTGAGCATGCCACTAAGTTACATGCTCATTACTAGCAATGTGCGTACACACATGCCACTAATAAGCAAGGTCTAAAGAAGGTCGATACTGCGCATGCTCACGTGGCACTAATAAGCATGTGCTTAACAAAAAACAGTATAACTAGGGCATCCAAATACGCAGCCTAATTCTTAACCCGGTTCTAGGGGTACCTTTCGAGGAAGAACCTATTAAATAAACTACTTTTGTAAGCCGTTGAGAGTCAAATTTTTATTATATTTGAATCTTTGATTAAATGTGACGTGATATATTTAATTTTATATAAATCATAATTATAGAAATATATTTCAAAAATACTAATGAATATAATGCATATCAAGTGTTCACAAAAAATACGTCATTTTTTGCCGAATTTTTATGAAAACTGTAGTAATAAATGTGCCAAATAATTATTATTTCTTGCAGGTATAAAAAACAATATTTACAACGCATGATACGGATTTTTATTGAAAACTGCCAGCTTTTGAAAATGTCATTTTATCATTCAAAAAAGGGTGAAAAAAAAATGCGATCACCATCATGCAAAAAATACACCTTTTTACACGCTTACGATAATTCAAAATTAAAATATTTTTAAAGATAAATAAATACCTTGAATGTTCGCGGTTCTTGACGTGTCTTCGTGGTTATTGAGTCGACTGCTCGCTTAACGATTAACTGAAATCGCATTTTTCGATTTGCAGGCAATATATACCAATGTTTCAGGTACAAAAGGATTGATTAACCATAAAACGACGGATATCGCGGGGAAAGCCCAGAATCTTCGGGCCGCGGCTCATCTGGGCTCATCGGCCGGTCAATGCAATGTAGATAAAAATATTTTGAAGATATATATACTCGGAAGAGTCCGAAATTGATAGTGGTGTACAATGTAACAAAATATTTCGTATATTTATATTGTCACGGAAACACCGTTGTGGGGAATCCACGCAAATTTCACATTAGAATATTCTACTTATTTCTGGTACACTTTATTTTATATTTATAATCGCCTAGAATATTCCATCTGTGTGTGGAATACTTTATTCTCGATTTATCTTCGTCTATTCGCACGGATTCACAGATTGTTTATCTTTGGTATTCTCCAGCTATCAAATAATGACTGTCCTTAATGCGAAGCCATCGCTGTTTAATATAGAGAAAGTTCTTTCTCGAATATTTTCGTGTGTTCCACCGGTTTTCAGATTTTTCCAAAAACTTCATAAATGTTTTTAATATTTAAAGCATTAACTTTGCAGTCGAGCATTTTATCAACATGTCAGTTATGTTAGTATATAACCACTTACTGAGACGTTTAGTCTACCGATTTCGGGACATACCCGTCTCTTCGTCAGGACAATCACTACACTAGCGTTTATTTGTTATTTACATGCTAGTGTGGTGGTTGTCCTGACAAAGAGGCGGGTATGTCTTGAAACCGGTAGACTTAATCTCAGTAATTGGTTCCTCTAAAATGGTTCAAACCGTAGAACCTCCTTTAGTAGTTCTTTTTGTTTCTAGTGACAATAGGTTTTATTAATTTATTTTAAATATTTATTATTTAACTTTCACATGAAGCAAACACATTGTGGTGAGACGGAATATCTTTAAATAAAATATCACTCCTTTGACACTACTTTGTTGAGTTATTTCCAATTAGTTTCGGCTCACAGCTGAGCCTTCATCAGGGTTGAATATATACCTACTCAACTCAAGTACATATTCAACCCCTAATAACTCAATAAAGTGGTGTCAAAGAGAGTGATATTTTATTTAAATAAAATTATCATATATTTAAATAATTATAATCAAAAATATTAGGAGCCACCACTGGGCACCTACAAGTTCCCTGCGAAATCCCGCCTGATCTATTGCAACAGCATTGTGGTCACGACTTATCTTTCTTTTCATCTTGTTCCAGGTAAGCCTAATGCATCCACTGCTTATACGGAAGAAGTGAGAACACCTCAGCGAGTTCAATGTCACCCACACCTTGGACTTTTAGATTTTTCGTCTCCTGGGTAAATATCGCATTATTTTATTTTTTATTTCTTAACACACAGGCCGTCAACAGGTCATTAATGACCCTAACAGATGGTCCTAAAATGACATTAAAGTAGGTACAAAGTAAGAAGATTTTGTGAACTTTTTGAAAATTAGATATTATGTGGAATTCATACCATAATACAGAAATCCACCAATCTAGGCCACACACACACACAGTGGCAAAGAATGTCACATAATCAAATAGAGGCACAAGCAAGACACGCGCGGCCGGCAGTTCATTGCACCATCAGCATTTCGGACGATTTTTTTCACACACACACACACACACACACACACACAGCTGCACTCCAGAAGACTCCTTTGTTCGTAAATTATATAAAAAGAGGCACACGCCCTAGGCGGGCATGTCAGTCTGCCACCTACCTCCGGCGGCGGACGGAGGCTATGGCCCCTAGAGTATCTATCATTGTCTTTATAATCACACTCACGTACATTTTGTACTTGTTTTATCGAATCCCGGTAGCAGCCAAATATTTTTTCGTGGATTTGATTTTTCTGTATGTCTTTCTAATTGATTAATTAATTTGATTTTAAATGTTAAGTTATTCACAATTACGCCTAATGAGCTTTCTAATTGATTGAATTCATTAATTTCAAACCTGTCAAACATAAAACGTCAAAAAAACGGCGTCACAAAGTTATAATATAACTGTCAAGATATTGAAATAGCAATATTTATTGCTTAGTTCTGAATACGGATGAATACACTACAATTTTAAATACTTTTAATATTATTTACAGTCAGTCATCAGATTTACGCATATACATAAATATGAAATGATTTTTGCATGTGTTCTTGAGTTAATTTAGTTATTTTTGATAATATTAGGTTTGTTTGTATTCTTGCACGCTTTATTACGCTCAGATGTACGGAATTTCATTGAATGTTCCTAAGATGAATAGATGATTTTTCACAAAACATGAATTTACTATTTCACACATTCTCTATTGTCAATCCGTGGTTAAAATTTATATCTTTTTTAATACGTGTGACCCAATCAATTTTATTTCATTTTTAAATCAGAGTAGGCACTCAACTTTACGTGGAAAGGTGCCCTTGCAAAAATCTGAGAAATATCACCCAGATCTAGTATTAGAACACTTGAGACAAATCTCTAATTTTGCTTTGGATCCAATAAAAATCCTATTTCTTTCATTAAAAATATAATTAACAAGTTGTAATAAAATAAATAAGTTGTCTCTTAATATAAAAACTATTTGTCTCTCGTAATAGCATTATGATTATCGGATATTAGTTTTTTTCTTATATGTAGGTACACAGTAGGGGAGGGTGGGGCGTGTTGTGACAGGGGCAGGTTGTAACAACGCGTTTAAAATTCGTGCCATTTGACTTAGCGTTACCCGCATAGATTTATTTTATCTGAACTCTGTAGCGTCAGTTGCTATCAAAATATTGGAGCCGTGCGATTGAATTCATTAAAGTTAAACGATTAAGTTTGATTTTGAGGTACTAAACTAACTTTTTCTGCACTAATTCCAAGTGTTCTGTTGTTTTATCAATACTAGGTGAGTTATTTTACATTTTATTTACCAAACGTTGTATCTTTTGGCTGTATTATCAGCAATAAAGGAAAACCTTGCGGTAAATAAATTCACTTGCGTAGACATTTTAATATAAAATGATCGTATGGGGCGAGTTGTTACAAAAATGTCGGGGCTTGTTGTGACTGCCACGACTAGCCCCTTCTAAATAATTAAAATTATATTTTTAATAAAAAGATTAATTAAGGGGGATAAAATAATACGAACAAAAGCAGTAATTAACATCCAAATTAAGAAGGTACAATGTAATATATACATGAATACATTAATAAGAATAAAAAGAAATTACATATTTTTTAATTAATTGTTTTAATTTATAATTTGTCTACCTTCTCCAAAATGCGCAAAAAGTCACATTATTGCATCCTTCGATATCGCTGCAGTGTATATTGTGTACCAGATATTGACATTTTATTTATTAATTATATATAGCTCAACCATATATATTTTTTAATTCTACTAGGGCCCGTAGAGGCAGAATCAATACTTAGACGATTTTAAGGTCAAGATACGCCTTAAAAGTGTTATTTTGTAATGAAAATAACCTTAGTATTGACTCAGAATTTGGGCCTAGGTATCCAAAAATTTCAGACACCCTGGAAGATTTTTCTGGACACTGGGACGCGAAACATAAAAACGGTGACAATCCCGATTAATCGGGATGTCTGATGACCCTGCACCGAATATATCACCCGCGTTGCGTTTTCAGTGCGATTGAGGCAATTTAAAGGTAGCCATTACGCGGCTAATCAATATATATATATATATATATATAGGTTGGAATTATATATATATAATTCCAACCTATGAGTAGCACCGATATAGGAGCTTTTGCTTATAAAACGGTCCTGGGTAAGCGGTGAGTCTGCCCCTCATTATATATATATAAACCCGTGTTTCCCTACCCGCCAAGTTTTCTCTACAACCAGCCACAACCACCCACCGGTGGTTATGGCGGTGGATGTCCTTGGTGTCACATCGAAAATATGCGAGTTTGGTGGGGGTGGCTGTGTGGGTGGGAGTGGGTGACGAAAATGTGCTTTCTAGCACATGCTTTTGTTATGGGAAGGCCGCAAATTCTTCAGATTGTTCAAAGTAGGCGCGCCGACTGTGTCGGTGAGTCTAGAAGGTTCCGGAAAAACCCGCTCTAGAAAGTTCTGGAATGAGAGGGTTCTGGAAAATTCCCGAAAGTTCTCAAGGTTCTAAACTGAGTGGCGGAATATGTCGGTGTGTCTGGTAGGTGTATATTCGATAAATTTCTTGAAAGTTCTGGAAGGAGAATGTTCTAGAAGGTTCGCGAAAGTTCTATGACGATCCAGACAGCGTACTAAAAATCTACGAACACGGAAATAACTAGTAGGGTCTGGAGTAAACTACTAGAATTGCGAAATGTCTAAAAACCCAAAAATACACAAAAGCGGGACGACGCTATCGAGACGCACACAATAGTTTATTGTGACGTTTCAGCGATTCCAAAGAAGTGAACCCAGAGACAAAACTCAGCGGTGATTCAGTGCAACCAGCGACAGTAAATTAAGAGAGTACCTACCTAGCGTTCAATATTCTAAGTCGAGTATAAAGTGTTCCACACACCAGTAATAACTGACGATTAGTGCGAAATTATGTGATTCTTAAAACATTTAAAATGTTATGGCTTTCCAATAATGCCAATATCATGACCATTATCACGATTTTTATGTGTTTTATTTCATTTTAGTTCTAAGCTTCACACTGCCGCGTGGGTACAGCTAGTCGGCGATGTATTACAGGCAGCGGTGCAATTCATAGCAGAGGCACCGGCGATACCGCGCGGCGCAGCCTGCCTTATGGTGGCCGAGGGGGGGGGGCCGATAAATTAGGGGAAGGGAATTTCATTACGAAATGCCCGCGCCCCCGTAAAAATCCGCCCCGTGCCAGCGCAGGGGCGGTTTACGTATTTGGAATTAATTCCGGCCCGAATTTTGACATTCCGCGAAGCGCGCTTTGAACTTTATGACACACGTATTTCAAATTAACGTAAAACTTCACTGACTTCCCGTTGGCCCCCTGGTGCGAATTAAAAACAGGGTCTCTGCGAAGATCGTGTCTCTTTTCGCTGCAAACGAGGTGTGACGATTTGATTTCGGGATTGGCCGCGTTCTCGCTCACTTATTCTAACTAACTAACTAACTTGTTGGTCTTGTGGTTAGGACTCTCGTCTCGTGATCCAAAGGTCGCAGGTTCGAATCCCACACCAGACAAGCAAGTTTGTCCTATTTTCATAGCACAAGCGTTTAGCTTAATTTGAAAATAGTAAGAATATTGATGTGAGACGAATTCCGTGTTCGCTCTATTTAAAATAATCTATTTAAATCTCTATTTTATATATATTTAAATCTAAAAAAATCTCTATTTAAAATAAAAAACTAACCATCACGCCCTTTCTCCGCAGGGGTAGGCAGAGAGGATTGAACGCCACACTCTTCTATCGTGGCACGCCGCTTTTGCTTCGGCCATATTCATACGTCTTCTCATACAAGTTCTACGGTTGTTGCGGCTTTTAACGGGGCCATCCTCAAACACTTGTTGTATCTGGTCATGCCAGGTCTTTCGCGGACGCCCTCTATTCCTTCAACACTCGCCTCATATATTTTCTTAACCATCCTTTCCTCGTTGATACGTTCCACATGACCAAACCATCTCAGCACTCCTTTCTTTATTCTATCTACCACACTACAGACAGCATTGCATTCACGTCTGATTTGTTCAATCCTTACTCTGTCGACCAATATTTATTCCTGTGTGAATATTTGAGCGAAGGCTCCCATAGCAGTGCTACTCATTCGCTATCCAATTATTAGTTTTGTATGCTACAAGACAATCATGCTACGCCACAGCTCGGTATACCAGCAAGCAGCACGTCTTAGCTGTCAATGAAAGTCCCGTCACTATATTAAAATCACAATTTATATAACATTATAACAATATTAATTTGGACGTAAAATAAAAGACGATACATTCGACAATTTGACTTACATAACAATAACTAAAAAAGAAATTATAGATATGAAAGTTTGTTTCCATAAGGGGACAGTTGGTATAGAAGCTTAAATAAACTGGTCATTTTTTTTCTCTTAAGTACCTACATACTTTATGATCGTGAATGGTAAAAATGATTTTAACAAATAAAAATGCATGCAAAACTGGCGGAAGACAAAATTAATTTCTGGCACGCTCTTATATAAATTTCCAAAAGAAGTTAGTATGAATTTGATTATAAAACGTTTACTAAGTACATAAATATTCACGTGTTCAGTTTAAGAGATTATTAACTGATTTTTTTACCAAATTATTTTGTTTATAATTTTTTTTTAATTCGACTATGCGTCGATGCATGTACTTACTATGGAAATGGTGAACGTTGCATTGTGTAAAGTGATCACTTAAGCCAGCTCATACTCATAAGCTCTAGGCCAGCCTATAAAGACTTCCACACACGTTTCACATATAACTAGCTTCGTCTCTGTGAGATTTTTATTATTTTTCTTAATCAATGATTATCCCTCTGTGGATGAAATGCAGTAAATGTATTCATATAAGCATATTGTTAAAGGTAAATTAAAGATCAAACCAACTATTTCGAGCTGTTGCTAGCAGAATTATGATTGCCAAAATTATCGAGATAATTTTTTTGGCAACCACTAGAAGAAAAAAAAATAGTGGGAACTAATCCAATTCAGATTTCAATTAAAAATTTCAGACGAAATTAATACATAATTTTCAGCGTTCTGATACACAAGCTGGGAAAGTCTTCTAGTCGGGTAAATTGTAAAAAAATATTTTTCAAAATTAAAAAAATATATTTAAAAAAGGACTAACACAAAATTCCTACTCACTCTGTACATTTATACAAAATTTGGATACTGTTTTGAAGTCCGACAAATTCTCGTTTTTAATCTCCTTTTCGGTGGAACCTGTTAAATTATGCAGGGACCTGTGTTGTTGGAATTTTAATTTTAAATATCGTTAACGAAACGCAGTACGCTTTGATTTCATCCCTGATATATTTTTCGCAGACGTATTGAATTTTAATGTTATTTTTTCAAGTAGATAGGTATCTACTTTCGATAAATTCAGCTCAAGATTAAACATTTCCACCTTCAATTTTATTTGGCTTTATGTCATACATTAGCATATTTGAATTGTAATCCATCAAAACCAGCTTTCTGTCAATACTGGTATATTTATATTAATATTAATGAAATCTCTTTTCTTTTTTGAAGTAATGATTTTTCGTGATATATTCCCGGAAGATTAAAACAAATGTACATAGATAAGCCGCGTCGAAATTGAATAAAAAATTACACAGTAAAGAATTTCTAACTGATAAAGCCACAGTGCGTTAGTACAAATATAAATATTGAAAATAGCTTAATTTCATATTTTGAATTACCTTTTAATGCTTCAACATGCTCAACATTTAATGCTCAAAGGGCGGGCGAGGCAAAACGCCATACTCATCTGTTCTGGTATAACAGGACAACAGAACGTGGCGTTCTATCCTCTCCGCCTACCCCTGCTGAAAAATGGCGTGACGCTTGGTTAGATAGTAAGTTATAAATTTATGAAAATATGATATTTAAATGTTTTATTGCGTCGAAATATATTTTAGCAATGTTAAAGTTTTCGCTGATTTTCGATGTTTTACTGCCCGAGTCCAACCGAAGTCTGATTTGTAAGAAAAATTTTAACAGACTATACGATTTAATTAATTAGAATTCTTGAGTATGAGGTATAATTTTTAGAATATTTTTATATTAATAACAGTGAAATTTTCTTTATGTTTTAATGGTTTTATGGATACTGCAATATAGGAAACAGAACGTTTAATTTTTGTCTTTTTTAAAACGATATATTTAACAACTTGTCGAAAAATATTAACGTCTGAATAGCACCACTTCTTTTCAAACTTCATACAATCAATTTGTAAATAAAATATATGGTCTTTATTTGAAAGTATACGAGATTAGTGTACCAAAGATAGTTCTATTGCATGAAAACTAAGATAGTGTTTCGGGGTTATAATTTTTTTATCATAATAAAATTGATTAAATTAAAGCCTGTTTAGCTATGGGTTTTGCAAAATGTTTCTATTAAGTTTACGTTAAATTTAGCAACATAGCAAATACGCAAAATCGTGTACTGGGGCCTCTTAAGATTAAATTTTACTATTCGTCGAAATCTGAGGTACTCGGTAGATGTCGCCGCTGCGCTGAATGACGTCTGTCTTTTAGCCGACGATTTATCGAGATCTGCGGATATCTCTTAAGCTGTCAGTTCTTGCGGCTAGTTCGTTTCAAGTTCTTCCTCACGTTCTGCATTTTGTTGTACTTTGTCGGTTGCGCTGTGAGAAGTGAAGCGCTGTTTATTTACTCCCTTTATATTAACTCGTGGCGTCTGCTTGTCTTCTTGTCTGACGAAAAAACTTTGGATCCATTTTAAACCCCTTTCCCGTGATCTAATCGAGCTGAAACTTTGCAAGCAGACTCGTGGCGACGATCAAGAAGATCTATCAAATTTTCGTTAAAAAAATTAATAAATTTTTGGATTTTTCAAATTTTGAATGGTTTTTTCATACAACTTATTAAGTTGTATGAAAATATTTCATCGCGTCTGGTAGACGCGAAACCTGATTATAGTATAATTTTGGAATTTAGGCAATTTTTTATTACTCTCTTTCGTATCGTCGCCCGACCGAAGCCCAACGCGTAGGTTAAGCGAAAAAAAATGTTTCAACTAGTAAATGAGAAAGGGAGTAGGGGAGGGTGGGGCGTGTTGTGACTAATTTATGAAAAATGGTGTTGTGGAAAAATCCTTAATAATATCAAAAACATTATATTTTAGTTGAAACAAACAATTCTTCACCTATAAAGAAATATCATTATTAACCATGTCACCAAAAGGACAAAGCAACAAAATACGGTTTTTCAAAATATGGGAATTGTCACAACCTGCCCCACCCGAGGGGTCAGTTGTGACAAGGGTGGGGCAGGTTGTGACGAACTAATCGTCAAATATTGTTGAGTATTTAAGTAGTTTAATTAACAAAACAAATATTACGAATAATTAATAATACAAGTAGTAACATGTTTTATAATTAACTATCAACAAATAAACAAAATTTGTACTCTTATTAAGAAAATTCTGTAATCGATTAAAATTATTTTTTGCCAGTCAAACAAAAGTCACAAATAAAATCTTGAGTGAATTCGTCCATTCCAGCACATAGCTCATTACACCATCTTTGGCAATTTATGCACCTCACCCATCTTTCATTTTTTTCATCATTTTCACCACCCACGAAATATCATTAGAATAAGGGCTTTACAATAAATGCATTGCTCATCTTCTTCATTCTTCATCGCTGTCATCAGTTTCCATGATATGTGGCTTCTCTTCAGTCTCGCTGGATGAAAATGACACTAAAATTCGTTTCTTCACTCCAAAATTATCTTTCTTGTGTAGTTTTGTCTTTATTTCCCCTTTTGTTTTATTTGTGCTTGTTTTTTTTTAGTTCCTTTTGTGATTTTACGCTTTCGCATCTTTTCGCCTTTCTTTTCCTTCCTTAGATTATCTTCCAATTCTAAGAGATTTTTTATTGGCATGTCAGTTAAAATTACGCTTTACATTTTCTTTCTATTACGTAGGTTCTTTCTTGGATGAGCTTTAGGTAATGGCCGGATTTGTTCTGGTGTTTAATGGTGTTGTCCAATTATCGGGATTTTTTATCATATTTTGGCATGCAAACTCATATGCAAGCTTTTTCTCATCAGCTGTGGTCAAAATATAATCAACTTTGCTACATTTTGCAATGTAATCTCCAAGTTCTTTTTCTTGGTAAAAATTTGTCCCGGGTTGGAATAGCCCACATTAGAATTTACAAATAACGGGCTTTTTTCCGATCTATGAATCGTTTTAGTGTCATATAATTGACATCAAAAGACACTGCGGCTTTTCGAAGAGACACGTTTGTAGCCTCTATCTCAGCAGCAGTATGTTCGTAAACACTTTCGGGAATTTCACCCCTCTTCGTTTTTTTAATGTAATTTCGTACCATTTTGAATCCTTGAAAACGAATATAAAAAGTAAAGTAAAAATAATAATTGAACTGTACAGTTTCACATCTAATAATAGTTTTAGTAAAAATAAATTTTTAATTATTTCGAAGGGGCTAGTTGTGACTGTCACAACTAGCCCCCACATTTTTGTAACAACTCGCCCCATACGATCGTTTTATATTAAAATGTCTAAGCAAGTGAATTTATTTACCGCAAGGTTTTCCTTTATTGCTGATAATACAGCCAAAAGACACAATATTTGGTAAATAAAATGTAAAATAACTCACCTAGTATTGGTAATATAACAGAACACTTGGAATTAGTGCAGAAAAAGTTAGTTGAGTACCTCAAAATCAAACTTTATCGTTTAACTTTAATGAAATCAATCGCACGGCTTCAATATTTTGATAGCAACTGACGCTACGGAGTTCACATGAAATGAATCTATGCGGGTAACGCTAAGTCAAATGGCACGAATTTTAAACGCGTTGTCACAACTTGCCCCTGTCACAACACGCCCCACCCTCCCCTACCAGTATTAATGAAAACTGTAACACGAGAAACACGCCAAAAGACTACAGATGTCTCTAGTATAGTCCATTCAAATAAACGAAAGCTCTCAGATTTGAACATAGGTAGGCAGGTATACAGAAATTGGTAATGTGTGGATGTTCTTAGACGGAATTGGTGAACGTTGCATTTTGTAGTGATCACTTAAACCAGCTCAAACGGGTTGTAAGCCCTGGAACATCGTATAAAAAGACTTCCACACACGTTTCTCATATTCGTATATTCGTATCTGTGTGACTTGTATAATTTATCTTAATTTATATTTAAGTCTTTATTCATAATTATTTTTATGCATAAATGTTATTAATCTTTTTCATTTCATTGCCGATAAATCGGCGTTCATTGGACAAAAATGGAGATTTGATTCTTGATACATACACATAATACAAATACATTTGGATAATATGCCTCTCGGCTACTACCTACCTCGCTAGATACATTTTATCGCCTTAGATCGACATCTAATATTTACTTTGAAATAATGTATATACAGTAAAAATCAAGAGCAAAAAATATAATATTATTATGCGAGATGTGGAAAAATGGTAATAAATGGAAATTATAGTTTTACATTTCTTGTCACAACAGCGTCTTTCATATGGAAGAATAACATAAGAAGAGGAAAGCTGAAATAAAGGTAGAAGAAAAAATAAGAATAAATTGGAATGTAAAAAAGAAACACGAAAGAACGTAATTTGGTAAAAAGATAAATAAAATCACAAAAAAGCGACAAGCAGGACTATAAAATCTATAAAATATGAACCAGTAAAATAATATAAAAATGTGTGAAAACAAAAATAAAATAACGGTAAAGAAAACAATCTAGAATACAAATTCGTAACAGATAAGAGTAACAAGCAAAGTGAAATAATTAAAATATGTGGGAATGAAGTGACTATGTCCGTTTTACAGCTTATAATCCAAAGCAAGTTACATATGTGTGGTACACAATATATGGCAATAGCACAACAAAGCAACGAAGGAATGCTATAGAAACTTCAAATAGTACAAAACAGAGCGATGCGCATAATATCGAAGTGTAATAGGAGAACCAAAATAAAAGAAATGTTGAACGCCCTATTACTAGAATCAGTAGATCA
Source organism: Agrypnia vestita (assembly GCA_016648135.1). Taxonomy (NCBI): domain Eukaryota; kingdom Metazoa; phylum Arthropoda; class Insecta; order Trichoptera; family Phryganeidae; genus Agrypnia; species Agrypnia vestita. The sequence goes on from JADDOH010004652.1 coordinate 176,929, forward strand.
ACGAATAAAGTATAATATATTGGTGCAAATATTTAAAATTAAACACGGAATAGTACCCAAATACTTTGATGATAGGATGAAGCTGAAGAGGGACTTTCATTCTTACAATACAAGAGAAAGCAACAACATAAGACCACCAAAGAAAAAGAAAAACACCTCACAAAATTGTATTATGTACAAAGGTCTAAAAATCTGCGATAGCCTGCCAAAGAAAATTCAAAACACCGTGAAAATAAGGAGGTTTAAACAGGAGAGAAAATTTTTAATTGTAAAATCTTTTAAATGACTAGATTGAATGCAGTATGTTTAAGTGAAATCATGTAGTAGCTCACACAACATTATGTTGGGAACTAAATAATTAAGATAAATAAATAAATTGTGTCTTGACTTATACAACTTTTTATGATATAGGTAATAAAGACGAATAGAAATTCTATCCAACTTCAAATTTTTAAGATAAAACATCTTCATATAATGTTTCAGGAGCAAAGCGAAATATTATAATAAGAATATCTCGTGTTCTTGAAATTAGGTCTTGGATTTTTTAAAATTGGTTATCCATATAATTTTATATATTATTATCAATTCATTACCTATAATTTTGGTGCAATAAAATATAAGCTGTTGTATGTATGTACTATATGTGATTTTCTATTTTCGTTTCGATTTCATTGAAGCTCGTCCGAGGAAATCTACTTTCAAGGCCTGGGGGAGTCGCTGATGAAAGTAGTGAAGAGCACACCTTCATGGAGAGAACATTGATTTTTTGAAATTGACCATCTGTGCGTATATTTGTACAAAATGAATGAAATAACAAAAAATAAATAAAACGAGTGAATGTTGAAAGAGTACACTATTAAAAGTCTTGAAAATTTATCGTGAAATGGAACTGTTTATCAAATATTCAAGGACCGCTTTGCGCTGTGACAATGAATAGTTAAGTGTCACCTGTTTGTTTGCTTTCGCCCCGTTCATAATTAATTTAGTACTTACCTTTGAGGTGAACCTTAACTAGGCGTTGATAAAGAGGCGTTACTAAAATAAATTGATTAATTTTCCATTTTAACAAACATTGTATAAGTCGTTTTAGTTGCTTTAATTAAATTATAATAATAATATTTTTTCCGAATATTTTTGCCATTTTTCGAAACATGGTACCTAAATTTTTGAAAAATAAATTTTAATCATTGTGACACTTTCAATTGGGTAATTTTAAAATTGGAATGGAACCGTTAATTCTCACTGAAACTATGCTAAAGCGACTTTAAGTGTGATGTGGATCTACATACGAAGCTGGGTTAATAAGGTCACAAATGCCAATGGTGACCTAAAGCAAACGGCGTTCCTACTCATGTTAATACGACATGGCGCCCAACGTGGGGCCATGTAGTTCTATGTTGATTCGGATGTCGTTGTGACATCTAGAAAAATTAGCCGACCCTTTATCTCATAATTTAAGGCAATTGTTGGTAAAGAATCAAAGACAAAGTTAGAGTTTGCAGTCCAATTACTTGGAACTGTTGCAAATAAAATAATGATCGCCAAAATGATCGCAAACGTTTTAACGTTTGACAAGTACTAGAATGAGGTTAAGATTCTACTTTACTTTCATCAGAACTAACCTACAGTAACCGAGAGGTACAATGAAACATGCATAGATATCAGATGTTGGAATTAATTATCAGTTTACAATATATCAAAACATACAAGCCTTTATTATATACGTTTCCGATTTTAATCCAATTAAATACCCATAAGAGAGCAATGAAATGCTACCTCATACCCATACTGCCCTACTTAGTCGAGGTATGGAGTTAAAATAAGCCATTATTAAAAAGCTGGGAGCATTGTACAATTACGACACCCGATAAAAATTTTCAGAGTTGATCGCATTACCAGTGAAAAGGTATTATTAAGTCGCATAATGAGTCAAAAGTGCTAAGAACAGCTGCATTCTGCGGACACATTTTTCACAATGAGAAAAGATCCGGTGATTATAACTGATTGGCTCTGACTTAAATGTATGAGTAGGTCAACCATTCAGAGGCTGAAGTAAAGAACGAAGCCTCAAGCACGCCCGTTCATTTATTTCGTCCTTGGCCTTTCGATTGATTCGAAGCATTTAATCTTGTAAGTGTAATACACTTGTAATCTCAATTCGTCTACAATAAATTCAGTACAAATATACTTAGTATTATTCCTTGTTAGCTTGTACCTTGTGCCTATCATACATGTTTGTCACACATTATGCGACACAAACTCAAGTAGAAGTAACAAAGTTTATTTTATCCACCCAATTTAATGATTATCATGAACTACAATCTATTCTCTACAATTTGTGATGCCAAATCCACCAATAACATTTAGTTTTATATCTCTACTGATGATTTTGACAAATTTGAGTTACTGTGTTGTGTTAGAAGTAGGCCGAACACATATAAAAAATACCGTACATTAGGTCATTATAACATTAGTATCAGGATCAGGAAGATGATCAGGAATGCTCAAAGAAAAAACAAACAACGAAACATTGACGAGACAGTTTTTTTGACAAAGTCGCTACTCAGATACCAATCATTTTTTCAAATAATGTAATGCAATGGACTGAATGAAAAAGTAAATTCATCAAAATATTGTGAAAAGTTTAAAATTTTAGGTAGTGATTTATGTAGCACAGACCTTTACTGGTATTAGCGACTTAGGAGTCTATTTGTCCGGAAACAATCTCATCTATGTTTCATTCAAAGCCAAAGGTGAAATAAAACACAAAAAATAACAGAACACAGGTGGTTTATTAATAAAAACAAAAGCAGCACACACAAAAAACAAATACAAATAATTATAAACAATAAAACAAAGAACACAGGTATTAAGGGGTGAGGGGGGAATAATTAACTAGGGTTGCATTGTGTTGATTCGTAAACAAGTTTCGTTATTTTAATTGAAGTTTTTATTATTTATTTAGAAAAAAAGGATTCCTTTCATTATACCCTAGTAACACGAAGGTAATAATAAAATTTTATATTTAAAATTGAAAGAAAACAAAGTTGTATTTTAGTAGCACTAATATTGTTTAAAATAACTGTTAATTCCAAAATAAATAAAATCAGAAATAAGTTCATTTTATTATTCAAAATTATACAGCGACGTTATTGTAAAAAAAATCACCTTATGGGCAATAAATCAAAGTTGGAAAAACCTGTGATTTCAAGGGCACATTACGGTAGCCAGTAGATGGGACAGTATCTACTTATTATCAAATCCCAAAATAGGCAACTTCGCTACGCAGCGGTTGAGACTTTTGTGGTCGGTTTTGTCGCACCCTCCATATTCTTCAAATATTATCTATCTTGGTATTTAATTGGTGATAAGTATTGTTTAAAAACGACGAATTCACAAATAATTAAATTCGTAATAACATTTTAAAATAAAATTTCATTTTCAACAGTAAATCGGCACTTGTTTATGAATCAAACAAATATTGGTGTACATTTACAAGCATTTATGTGGAAAAAGTGATACACGTAATGTATAATGCATGAAAAGTGATATTTTCATCACAGTGTGTGTTTCCATTTTCAAACGGTGGTAATCTTTCGAAAGGTGATCATATATTCAGAAAAAATTGATATAAATCTGATAAGAACTACGGTTCGTTATCATCCGCAATACTCGCTTTATCCCATAGATAAATATTAAGTTAGATACATGTACATAAAATATTCAATGGAGGATGATTTCGGATTATTCTGGTCGCAATTGAGGAAGGTTTTGAAATATTCTTATGTACCTACTCTTACTGCTTAATCTGTCTAACTATGAAGGTTTGGAATATATTATGATTACATTCTATAGCTGTCAAGCATCACAGATTTAAATTTAATTAAATTGTTTAAACTATTATACACGGTTGTATTTCGTAGTAAATAGTAGCATACGCATTATTCTTACGGTGAAAAAATTCTTATTATATTTTTATACGAAATATCTAGCTGTCTTTATGCGATGAAAAATAATTTTAAATACCACGCCTTCTTAACTCAAAAAAGAACAATTGGTGTTCATCACCAGTGCAGACAGAGGCAGAATAATTGGCAGGCGACAGGGACAATAGCCCTAGAAATAGAGCTTCGTTGAATGTGAAAAAAATATACAAGAAGTATTGGTTAGAAATATATGCACATGTGCATTTACTAGCTTAAATCGATTCAAAGTAGTTAATATTTAATATCGTACATTCGAGCATTGTAAATATTGAATATTAACAGTAAAAACAGGATATAGAATAATATAATACGGAGGATTCATCAAGTCCCACCCAATAACATCTCTCTCTAAGAGAGCCTTTTGTTCTTATCTCGATATATTTAGTTACTAACAGAAATACATTCAAGCAGAATGAAATGACGCACTCAAATGATTTTCCGCTAATAATTTCTAAACCCAACGTTTTTTAGGGTTAAAATATGAATTATAGAAGTCTCACAGAGATAAAGCTACTCATATTATAAAAATGTACGGAAGTCTCTTATACGATGGTCCAGGCCTTACAATAATGCAACGTTCACCAATTCCATCGTAAGAACATCCACACGTTGTCAAAATTTTGAATGTTCTGTATATGTTCCGATTCCGGGAACCTTGAATTCCGAAATTGGAACATAGGTATGTACATCTTATAAGCTACAGCCCGTTATAAGCCCTGTTGATGGCTTATGGATAGGCCGAAATGTATGCTATGATAAAAGCCATCCCGCGGTAGATCGATTCAGGAAAAAAATTGTTACCCATTAAATTCACACTGTAAACATTATCCGAAATTCCATCACTCTAGTGAGTTTACATTCTAAATAATAACATGAAGGAATTCTTCCGAAAATAATTTTTAAATTGAAACACCAACTGTTGACGGAAATTGGTTCCACGGTGGGCGCCAAATTAAAAATTCATTGAAAATGGAAATTAATGTGCTATTACGTGTTATATGTGTTGTAACGGTCGTAGTTCGTAGTGAATAGTAGTATACCCCCCATTCTCAAACTGACAAAATTCTTATTATCTATATTTCTATATGAAATAAACGGCACGTATTAATTTGTGCACGCGAGAAGTTTCTATGAGAAATGTCAAGACAGCAATCAAATGTCATCACGTCGAAATTGACGAAGTGTACAATGTTATATATAAGCGATCAATTTACGACTGTTAAGATAACGCAAGTTAAGATTAATTATTCGATACTTTAACAATTTGGCCTGCATTCTATAAGGTTTCTGGTCCTTATCTATGAAATTACTGTTTTCTAATGCTGGCCAGTTTGATGTTCGATATCTCGCATTTGACTTGGAATTCCAAATTAAAATTGATGTCATATTAAAGCTGTGACATGAAGCTATCTGGCTCAATCGCTTCCGTTATGGAAATTTCGACCTCAACTCAAATTGCGACGACCGGACACTACATGATAATGACGAATTGAAAGCTAAAGTGGAAGCGGATTCATCTTAAATCACGTCAGAATTAGCAACAGCCTTCAAATTAAGTGACCAAATGATATGATTAATTTGTGTCAAATTGGGAAAGTAACCTAAAGGACAACAGCAAACTCGTGTCGATGCTTGCCATAATTTGTTGAATCAGTGCAAAAATGAGGGAATTATGAATCGGATTGTTACTTGTGACGAAAAGTGGATCCCGCATGATAATGGGAAACGTTTATCGTAATAGTTGGACCCAGGGGAGGCAGCCAAATAATGTTCCAAACGCAATTTGAGTAAAGAATCTGCTTTTGACTGCATGGTGGACATGTCGTTAAACGGCACCATTCATTACAGCGTCTTGATATCTGGCATAACAATTACCTACTGCAGAGTTGTACTGTCAAGAATTGAATTGAATTGAAATGGTCAAGCTCCGTTAATATGAAAAAGTGCACCGACAACGATAGCCCATACTTATGATTGATTCAATATATATATTTCATATTTTTTTATTTCAATTGATTCAGCAACATTGTAAATTGACATTTTTTAAAAAATATTGATTGCATTATTTGTATAAATCTACTAATATTTATATATATACAACACCCTGACGATGGAAAGGTATTTCCGAAATATGCAGGTGTAATTAATCAAATAATATAAGTAGATTTATACAGATAAGACAATCAATATTTAAAAAAAATATTGTTAGACTTCTATATTAAACTGCAATTTCATAGGTTAGGACCCGATATTTATGCATTGGAACTGTAGTTTAGAAATCACGTTTGTTTAAAAACACTTTATTTAAAGTGGCGCCTTATTCTAGGATAATACGATTAAAGGGTTTGTTTGGAAGGATAAGCTCACAAAAGAATTGCATCTCTGTGCGAGGGAAGTAGTGCTTGCGTGTGAATCAATGGTGCATTCAAATCATGGCGAGATATTACAAAAGGTGTCAAACGGGGATGCGTAATATCACCATGGCTTTTCAACTTGTTTGCGTTGGAACTTTAGTTTAGAAATCACGTTTGTTTACAAACACTTTATTCACAGTGACGCTTTATTCTAGAATAATACATTTAAAGGATTTGTTTGGAAGGATAAGCTCAAACAAGAATTGCATCTCTGTACGAGGGAAGTAGCGCTTGCGTGAGAATTAATGGGGCATTTATGGTGATCATGTGAGATATTACAAAATGTGTCAAACGGGGATGCGTAGTATCACCACGGCTTTTCAACTTTTATAGAATTAGAAGCGAGAATGGAGGGATTCAGCATGTCCTGCCTATTGTATACGGATGACACAGTTCTAAAAGTGAAGCTAATCTGCAGTGCCTGGTGACCAGGATGTCCGATGTATGCACGAAGAGTGAACTTCTGACGAACGGTAGCAAGTCCAAAGAGATGGTGTTGGAGAGAGACGAAAGATTGGCTAAGTGCGATGTAATGGTAAACAATGCATGTTTATATTGTGTTTTTGGGGAGTATGTTAACTAGGGATGGCAAGGCTGAGAGAGATATAGAGGAGGGTGACTGAGGGATAGAAAGAAAATGGTGCCCTGAACGCTATAACGGTCAATAGAAATCTGTCACATGCAGCAGGACTAGCTGGAGTTCCCATATCAACTCTAATATATGGATGTAAAGCCTTGAAAAAATATTAAATACTAATTTCATGTGTAGGAGATGAACAAATAAAAATTGAATGTAATTTTAGCCGAAGAATACGTAGTAGATAGAATGAGGAAAGGATCGCCGAGATGGTTTGGTCACGTGGAACGTACGAGCGAGCGAAGGCAGCAGAAACAGAGGGCGTCCGTGCTTTCACAGACTTAACCTGGCCCCATCAGACAAACAAAATATCGTACGGAGGATGGCCTCGTTAAAGAGGCAGAGAAGATGCACGAATGTGGTGTAAGCGAAGGCGGTGTACCAGAATACAAGAGTATGGCGTTAATCCTAGTTAAAATTATGTTCATTTATTTACAAATCTTTTATTAGGTCACCAAAGTAAATTCGCCAATATAAATTCCTTGTCCAACGTTGCATCGTTTTGAACAATATCTACGAATTTGTAATTTATAAAAAAAGTTAAAAATAATAATTTACTGTGTTCGCCTTGTTTCAAACAATATCTACGAGTTTGCAATTTATAATAAAAAGTTAAAAGTAATAATCCAAGCGGCCTTTAGATAGTCGCACGGAGGTACATCCTTCCGCCGCAACTCGCCCCCCTCCCCCGAGAACTAGTTTAGTTTACCCGTGTGAGGTCACCCAATTTGCGTCTTCCGAGCGGGCGTCACGGAACGAGGGCAGTTTCTCAGCCGCGAGGGACGTCCGATGTCGGATAAGGGAAGAGGCTGCGGCGTGCTGCGCTGTGCTCGGCCGCACGCGTTACATATAGTGATGGGTCCGCTCTGTACTCACTACTACAATGTAGTACTACATTACATTGAAGCGCACACTTCACACCTTTTGAAGTGTAGCGCACACTACAAACTGCACACACCTCAAAGTTATTGAAAGTATATACTTCAAATAGTACACTTCATTTCAAAGCGAACACTACAAAGTACGCACACTTCAAAGTTATCGAAAGTACGAGCACATATACTTCAAATAGTACATTTCCCCCCCCATGGATTGAAAAATTTTTGGGACCGAACGAAGAAAATTTTGGGAAGTTGATTAGATAAACGAAGAAATATCTGGAAACTGAAACAACCCCCCCCTCGCCATGGTTTGAAAAACGACCTTTTTTTTGGAGGTCGCCAAATGTTACAGTAGCCGGCAAACTACTTGAAATTTTACGGCGTAGTGGGGGGAAGTTTGCGCATGTACCATTCCACCAAAGAGACCCAAATTTTTTCTTCTGCGCATTTCCCCACAACGCCAAAAAATTTCAAGACGTTTGCCGGCAACTGTACTTTGGATAAAATATCGGTATTAGTCTTAAATATTTTTCCCGTTAACCTTTTTTTTTTAATCACCAAACTTTTTATTTGGGAAAAAATATAATCACTTACCTAGTACTACATTTCATTACTTCACTTAATTAATACTACAATTACTTCATTACTTCACTTCATTAGTATTACAATTTCGTAGTACAACAATTACTTCACTTCATATAGTTTTTACTACAATTGTAGTGTACACTTTGTAGTCATCAAACTGGTGAACGTGTGTGTGTGTTGTAGTCTTCATTTTGAAACGTAGTTTTTCCCCTCGCTAGTTACATAATCTATAAATAACCGGCGGTGTGCAGCCGCGGCCCGCGCCAGAGTGAGACGGGACCAAAACAAAGATGGCGGGCGGATATCCGCCGCCCGCGCGTGCGCCCCGCGCCGGGCGCAGAGGGAGGGGGCGGCTGGCCGCGTGACCCAGTTCCCGCCCGATCCGCGGTACCTACCGCGCGGCCCGGCCGGGGGATCGATAGCTCTCCGCTGACTCCCGGCCGGGGACTAGTGATGCGATCGCCGGCGCGTACTACGATTTCGGCAGTCGGACGGTAAAAGGGTGAGAGCGTCACGACCCACTTGCTCTGCGCCAAATCGCCCATCTTCTAGGATGAAGCTTAACTCGGCGTTCCTGTTTGGACATAGTTGTACTGAAAGAGTCGAGCCCCCAAAAAAACTTTGAATTGAGAAAATGGCTTCTAAAAATTTTAAATAAACCTAAAACGTCGATATTTAATTCATTATTTCGTACTTTTGCATAGGGATGTTATTTTATGGGTTTTTAATGTAATTGTAAGAAAAAAAAGTTTTTTACGAAAATATGATGCATTTTACAGATTGGATTCTTTCTACAAAATGTCTAAATATACGAAAAACAGAAATTATTTTTTCTATGTGGGTTGGATGTATTCTATTTATTAGGGATAACCTCATTTAATGCCAGCTTTTTTATACTACGTAGTTTAAATTTATTCTGCAAAATTTTAAGTACAAGCATGTTTGTTTAACCAGTTTTCATTTTCGTTTAAAATTTTCTCTTGTACAAAAAAAACATTGTTTGTTTTGGATAAAAAAGTATTTAGTTTTTTTTATTTTTTTTATTTAATTAGTATTTAAGAATGATGAAACAAATTATGGACGTTTTTTGAGTAAATTTAACAATGATGGCCGCGATGTGGGTTAGAATAATATTGAATTCACAAAAAAAACTGTGGCCCCCAGATCTTGGCGTTTACAGCACATAAAGATATGGTATTGAGCGCTCCAAACTCGTATATAACTCTTTCTAGCATTTTGTGGGTTGGACGCTCTTAGCAGAACTACTCCAATTTATCCGTTGTTTTTTCGCGATGTTTCTTTTTCAAGTTGTACTTCTTTAGGGGCGTTGAGAGTGAATTTTAAAGATGTAACGAAATACGCGGGCATCGTATGCAGGAAGGATCATAATATGCGGGAAATGAATGTATTTGTTACCAATAGCAAAGCGGATACGCGAAGCAAAATTACCAGTAGACCAAATGTTCTCTACTTTTGATAGATAGATGATATTCGAAAAAATTAATATACATCAAAAATTTAAGATATTACAAATTACACAGTCACGATTGTGCGAGCGATGAATTTAACTCGATGAATTCATTTAAACGAAAGCGGTGCTTGTGTACAACATTTTAAGATGTATTTTTGCTTGCCCAAAATGACATTTTCGATTCACGCGCGTGTGACGGTGACCTTGATGACAGATTGAAATTACTATTAAAGAAGTTTCACTTCGACAGGAAGATCGCAAAATCGATCAGGCACAAATATCTGATGGCTATGTGTTGTAAAAACATTGCTTCTGCGTACAGATCACCGGGAAGGAAGAAAAGAATGAAGTTTTATTATACTACTGTAATCATTATTCCTTTGTGGATACTAATTGCAAATTAAGTTAAACATAAATTCACTTGGTTTAAACCTTTTAGGTGCCACGAACTGGTTTCGGAATAACCGTTTCTTCTTTAGGTTAAACAACAGACTAAACATTACAGAATATGGGCGGTTACACAATTTCTTAACAACTTATTTTTGTGTGTACGTGCTGTATGATATTTTTTTCAACATTATTTTACTCTCTGTTTTAAGTGGGTTTGGTTAATTATTTAAATTAAAATTAAAATTAATACACTCCTCTCGAATGAATTAAAATTATAAGAGATTTAGATATGATATTTGACGAGAAATAAACAGTTATTTCGTATATGGACAACATCACTAATATGCTAAGATTCATTTAGAGGATTAGGTACAAAAGATTTCAACACCATAAACTTGGTAAAAATACTGCAAATGTTTCTAGTTGGAATTCATCTAGAATCTAATTTTCTGGTATGGTCCTGACACTTTTCACTCTAATAATATTGAATGAGACCAGCGCAAATATTTAAAATTTATTCATTGAATTATAGGTATCATTAATAGACACTGGCTTTTTATTGTCTCTAATTAGATGAATTAATTGATTAGATAAAGTGTAGGAGTGTCAGTCAGGAAGTAAGACAGGTTTGCTCGATGTCACCAACATTGTTTAATTGATTAGATAAAGTGTATGAGTGTCAGTCAGGAAGTAAGACAGGTTTGCTCGATGTCACCAACATTGTTTAATTGATTAGATAAAGTGTAGGAGTGTCAGTCAGGAAGTAAGACAGGTTTGCTCGATGTCACCAACATTGTTTAATTGCTCCCTACAACAGGCTATCGACGAGGTGAGAGAAGAAATGAGAGAGTGGCCCTGAGTGAGTGAGAATCCAAGGACGAAAAATTGACACGATCAGATATGATCGATATATATCGATATATATCGATAAGATAGATCACGACGGTATTGCACTGCTTGCGGGGTCGGAACAAGAATCGAACGAGGCTCTGAGAAAGATGGAAAATGTTTTGGCAGATAAATACAACATGAAAATAAACAAAAAAAAACAAAGTGCATGCTTGTTGCAAGAGAAGAGGTGTCGACAAATGTTGTTTTGAGTGGCGTCGCTATCAAACAAGTGAAAGAATTCACATATTTGGGTAGCAGAATTTCCCAAGATGGCCGCTCAGAGGCAGACATCATAAGCAGAATACAACAAGCAAGAGTCGTCTTCAACAAAAAATCCAAGATCCTTGAATCCCCCAACATTGATTCAAAGGTTAAGAAGAACTTGATCAAAACTCTTGTCTGGAGTGTGCTAATGTATGGCTGCGAAACATGGACCATCGGCCAGGGCATGTCCGGGAGGCTAGCTGCCTTTGAGATGTGGTGCTACAGGCGCGTGGCGAGGATCCATTTGGTCAGAACACATCCGAAACGACGAGGTGTTGAGCAGGGTGGGCGAAAAGAGGCGGCCCCTGAACAGAATCGCCTAACAACGAGCAATTTGGATAGTTCATAATATAAGGCATCCGGGCCTGCTTTTTACTATCGTCGAAGGAAATGTTGAAGGCAACAATTGTAGAGGCCGCCCGAGATAAAGCTACGTAGACCAGATTATAGATGTACGCTACCAAGAAATGAAGAGATTATTTGATGTAAATAAAAGAGTTTTTATTACAATTCAAAATTGTTAATTATTAACTTTAACAGAATTGACGTAGCTAATTTCCACATCCCATCTAGGAGCTACATGATATTTCACGGAGATAATGTCAATCCGAATTATCTCTACAATTCATCAGTCAATTCATCATCATTCAATCAGAAGACTTTGCAGATTGGGAAATGAGCATTGGAACATATCAGATATTTTTACTGATTCGTTTATCAATTTTAAGCAATTCTGTCAGATACCAATAATTTATGTAATTATTATTACTATATTTATCTTTTATCTTTATTACCTACTTCACTTGTTTTTAATTGTTGTTACTTAAAATTTTACTACGGTTCTAATTTGTTCTATTCTGTAACTTAAAACGTATAACAAGCACGAATCATTGTTATTTATTCCTCTTAAATGTAAAAAAATCACCGAAATTGTTGCTGAATACAGTAGCAGGATTAGGAACTTGGGAGGTTAAAAATTGCAATGGAAAGACAATGTTTTAAATAATATAGTTGTCGTACAATTCAAAAACTGGAGATAAACGGTTCGTATGAATCGGTGAAGGCGAATTCCTGAAGGATGTAGAGTGACGATAGTGATGAAGATGACTATATGCCGATAATGCAGTATTCCCAGTGACTAGGATGTGCCGTGAATGCAGGGAAAGTGAACTGGGAGATGAATATTAGAATATATCAAGTTATGATGATTGAGTGAGATTAAATGGTGACCAGGCGTAACATATCGCTCGTACGAAGTATTCTGAATTATTCATCAGTTATCTGGTTTTATTTATTTTTGTCAATGCGGTAATCTTCACAGCTACGGGGATCGACTTGCCTTTTCAAAATGTCTCGACGGAAAATATCCGATCTTGCACTACTGAATATAATCATTTTTTATTTTTCAAATTTTTAAGTAATTATTTTTCTTCGTCTGGCATAAATTCGCACATTGAACCCTGTTTGTGCAAATAATTACTGTACCATTTTTGTGTGGTGTCAATCGCGATGTTTGTTCGACCCGCGGCCATCCGGAGTGACTCTCCCCTGACTAGATGGTTTGGAACGCGCCGACAGGTTCACTTCGCACTCTGAATTTAAAACATCGGCAATGAAAATTTTTACGCATCGCATTCCTTTTTACTCCCTTTATATTAACTCGTGGCGTCCGCTTGCTTGCCGTCAACAAAAACTTTGGATCGATTTTTGACCCTTTTCCCGTGATCCAATCGAGCTGAAACTTGGCGAGTAGACGCGTGGCGACGATCAAGAAGATCTATCAAATTTTCGTTTAAAAAAATTAATAATTATAGTACAATTTCGGATTTTTAGAAATTTTATTGGTTTTTTCAAATTGGAATCATTAGAAAAGTTTGATTACGGCGGCCCGATAACGTCGCGGAATATTTTCTAAATTTGAATTACTCCGTCGGTATGCATAATAGGTACTTCACTACGAATGTCGAAAATCTAAACTGACTGACAAATGTTTTTAGAATTTAATCTTCAAAGCATGAAGTGTCTTATCAAAACATCTGACATTTTAGAAATATATTAAATTACTGTAAGTTTAGTGTTATATGTTTTAATTCGTCTTTAATTGTTGTTATATTTTAGAAAGAAAGGGATTCTCGCATCCCAGAATCTCGCAAACCAGAATGTAACAACTGTGAGTATCTTTTACTGCATACCTGTTACCTTTCTTACTTGCTTACCACACATTTTACTACACAACTTCACACATCGCGCTATATGCATTGAACACTGGATCGCAGTCTGTCAAAAATATTCGATATTTGGAGGAAACCTACCATGTCGTAGGTTTCAACTATAGTCGTCCAACTATTAAGTTTATTTTTCTTATTTGAAACGCTTTAAAAGTCGCGAAAATTGACGGTAACACGATATTATATCGAGGATGTACGGCTATTTTATAACACAGCGTGGTGAGGGTTACGTCTGTTCAATATTTTAACATTATTTTTTTCAATTAGTGTATATTATAGATATCTCACAGAGACGAAACTGTATTAATTATGGGAAAGTAGGTATAGAAGTCATTTGGGTGTAACAGGACTTATGACCTGTCTTTTGGTAGGCTTAAGTGATCACTTTACACAATTGTAACATTCGCCATTTCCCTAAATTCCGTAAAATCAATTGTAGATTTTCTCATTAGCGACATCTGTGGGGATTTAGGGGAATTAAAATGGCTTTGTACAGGCCGCATGGAAAAGGCGCTTACAACTCATATATGAAAGCTTCACGCAATTTGAACATATATACAACTTCCAAAAAATGAATAAGCATGGTATATTCTATCATGGGTGGAAATGGCGAATGTTACAATTGTGTAAAGTGATCACTTAAGCCTACCAAAAAGACAGGTCATAAGTCCTGTTACACCCAAATGACTTCTATACCTACTTTCTCATAATTAATACAGTTTCGTCGCTGTGAGATATCTATAATATACACTAATTGATTAATAATGTCTCTGTGACATAAATCCAGCACTGTTCTGAAAGATTTGAACAAACTCAAAATATTCTGAATTATTTTTTTCGTTTAAACTTAATTTTTTAAAACTCTCGATGAATTTTTTAATGACCTGATGTCGATGCCAATACATTTTTACATACATTTTGGATCACACATACACAAACGCACACAAAAAATGCAAATTTATCGTAGATATTCGGCTAAGTACCTACTTTCTGACGGCACTATTCCAAAATTATTTAAATTATGGAGACATTAGAATTTATTTCTTTATTTAAAATTGCTACAAAACAAAAGCTGGTTTTTATCCTGTAATATGATTTTGTCTGTTGTGAATTAAAAAAGGGTGACTTCAGAATGGATATCTACTACATATCGTCTCTTTAGAGGTAAAACTCACTAAGTGACATTGCGGTAGTTTTGAAATAATGAGGTTTACATTCGACACGTGATATTAAAATTATTGAAAATGTTCAAATTACGAGTTTTACCAATAAATAACCATAAACAAAACCGGAATATTCACTTACTGTTTTTTTTTTATCTGAAATAGAAACGGGAAAAATATGAATGTTTGCAATCATACCTCATTTTGGCCGGTATAGCGGTTAGTGAGTTTTTCCTCTAAAGGGACCATATTATCTACCAGTCAAACCCAAAAGGACATTGATACAACAAAGTTTCGGAGAGACATGAAAATCTTGACGAGTTTCAGTGAGTTTCATTTTTGAGTTCATTCAGCGTAATCTAACTGCAGAAAGCTTCAATTTTCAGTGACATCTTCATTATTTTGCGCTAATATTGAGACACTGTTAATGAATGTTTTCACGTTTTCGTATTTCTTCTCCATATAAAGAATTTACACTACAAAGTGTGTTTTTACGGGTTATTTAACAAGCCGACAAGCAGCGACAAGCAGCAGTATGGCGCAGCAGAATGAATTTCCGCAAAGCGCGCCAGTCTGAATGCAGCATTGCAGTCAAATGAAAAATGAAAAATTCTAAAAAATAATGCTGCCTGGAATCAACTTTCTCGGGATTATGAAGGAGCAATTTTTAAAATGACCGTATTAAGTATTACAAGGCGACCAGAGAGACAGCAGAAGTTAGCATGAATACATTTGATGTCCTTGCTGATTTTATCTTTTTTGAGGCACATTTAACAACAAACCACGGGAATAAACAAAATATTCCAAAGGAAATGTATTTATAATTTGAAACCGAGAACCCAACATTGAAAAAGATATTTTAAACATTTAAGTGGATCATTTCAATAACATTAACAATTCGTGGCTGAATATTTTTATGAATTTTTCGACCGTTAATTTCGTAGCGTTGTAATTATAAAGAAAGTCAGTCGGCTAAGGATAGCTAAGATTCCCTAGTCGGAATTGTAATTTTTAAAAATTCAGCTAAAGTTAGGCTAAGATTCTGCAGTCGGAGTTATACCTAATTTATAACAGATGCGGTTTTTTTTACTATTTAATTTTTACTTTACCTTAGAGGTTACTTTAGACTAAGATTACTTTGACTAATTTGGAATTGTAATTATTGTCAACGAGGTAATGTGAGGTTACACTTGGAGTCCATAGCCAGAAAGGTTTGTTAAAAAAATCGGTTAGTTAAAGTTAGGCTGGGATTTCACATTATTTATTATTGTTATTAATAAGGTTTGGTCAATGAGATAAAATAAGGTTCCGTAGCCAGAATTATGATTAATTAACAAACACATTTAGAGTTAGTTTTAGTTAAACCAATAATACTGAAAATACTACTTTTGTCGAATTAAAAAGTAGCTTGTTGGTCTTGTGGTTAGGACTCGCATTTCTATTAAAAAAATATATAAAATGAGAATCTTCAAGATCTGTCAAATAATTCATTACCGCTGAATATATCTATCCTATAGTTAATTTATGTTGCCTATTATAATTTTAATGCATTTTGTTGTTATTTTAGGCTATTTAAGACCCACTTGTGAAACTCTCTCGAAGATTTCAATGCAGTGCCTTATTAGGAACGCGATACCTACTGTAGCTTTTATCAGATTTCTTGGCCTAATAA
Source organism: Agrypnia vestita (assembly GCA_016648135.1). Classification (NCBI taxonomy): domain Eukaryota; kingdom Metazoa; phylum Arthropoda; class Insecta; order Trichoptera; family Phryganeidae; genus Agrypnia; species Agrypnia vestita. The sequence continues at coordinate 193,511 of JADDOH010004652.1, forward strand.
ATATTTCGATTGGATTCATCAGCTAGGTTGTTCTGTTCGACTCAATCCGCACTAATTAACGTTATTTCTATAGCTTAGACCACACTACCTGGAAAATTCCATTCAATAATCGCACGCAGTGACACTTCTTGTCCCCGCAGGTAATTCCTTCATTTATTATCGCTGGAATACACGCTGGTAACACCGCGTTGCGCTCCGTCGCTAATATCCGCCCTTGTATTTAAAGGTAGCATCGCCTTCTAGATCCTCCGACAACCGCCTGGCCGCCACGAGAGACCAGTGAAATTTTACAGAGATTACCAGAGGCTTGTGGAGCGTTCTATAGGTTTCCATTAGGGATGGGCGTTGAATGGACGGACTAGTTGAAATCAACCGTTAACGTTGCATCGACGCGTCGACGGTTTACGTTCATCGCATGGACTAGTTGAATTCGTAGACGGTGGATGGCGGACGCCGTGGTCGGTGGACGATTCAAGATTCAACGTAATACAAAGCAACGAGCGAGAGCAAGACAAAACGTCTCCGTTTATTTCTCTCTCATCTCTCGCTGTCGACTTGTAGATCATAGAGTGCAGATCTGTGTACATGAACTATTGAGACTTGACAGAGACTTGAAATTAACTGACAGAGACTTGAAATTTGAATGCATGCGTAGGGCGAGATAGGCTTAATAAGCTATTATCTATTATTTTTTACTTGATTTTTTGTGATGTCACGTGCGACGATTCGGTGAATTCCCAATTTTACGCTGTATAAAATAAAACAATTCTGTTTAATTATTTTATTTTTTATTGAACTAATATTTTACTGCTTACACCTGATATTGTTGTGTACACCTACTTCTTTCTTTATTATATATAGAAAGAAGTATATAAAACAATATGTAAAAGCCTATAATGTGCGTAAACAAATAAATAATAAAATATTTCTTTTTACATATAAGCACAAGTAGCGGTTTTACTTTCCCCAAAACTATATTCCTTCGATCTTCTTTAAATTTTAAAAATTAACGTCATAAAAATAGCCAACGGTTGAGCCGTCGAGCAGCGTCGCGTCGAACCGTAGACAGTTGACCATCGTCCCGATGTTTAGATAGAACGTCCGCGACGTCCCCGTAACGAAGTTGACGCGTCAACTAGTTGACGAATTCAACTAGTTGATCGTCTCGTCGATGGATGGACGTGGACGGTCTCGTTTCGTCGACGGTAAATACGTCGACGACCCATCCCTAGTTTCCATAGTGTTGTAAGTATGACGTCTCGTGACGATGTATTGGCATGTTTACACAATTGTATCATTTAAGCAACGTTAGCCAGTGGCATGTGTGATAATGCAATTGTGTGACCCGCGCCCGCTCTCTCAGGCATTCAGGCCGCGAGAGTTGAGCAGCGCTCCGGGAGCGATGTTTGATTGGCCCACTTGGCCCAGAACGGCCCCGCAAAGTGAGGAAAGAAACGATCATTGCCGCACAGGCCCGGGCCAGGCCAAGGGCGAATGGTGACCGCTAGATGGCCCCTGCGAACCGGCCGAGACATCACTAAAATACTATACAAAATCTGGATGCCAACTATTTTGGTGGGTTAATTATTATAAAAAATATATATATTATACTGGCAGCCTTAAAAGTCAGCATTTCATTTGTCAAGAGTTGTAGGGCGATATCTAGCGAATGTCACCCCAATAGGCGTGATGTCAGATTTTGAAATAACTTTCTATAATGTAGGTACACGTCTACTATTTTTTTTATGTGTAACATCTGTCCTCTCGCTTTCCTGCAATCTGTGGCGGTGATTTTGTGAAAAAGGACGGAAATGCGTAACAGGAAATAAGACGCCGGGGAAGCGCGCGCAACTTTATTTGACCAATGAGCCCGCGCGATGGGAAATATTATCGTCTATAAACAAATCAATGTCCAGCAAGTGCCATCGAAGCACACTTCCAACAGCCGATGCTTCGCATCTGGCATCGAGTGTTTGGATGTTGTAACTTTCAAAATATTTTCTTCTCTAAAATCACTTATCACGCCTATTGTGTAGCTCTTAGAGTATCAAAACCTACACAAGCAGCATTTTTTTTAAAGATTTGAATGTCAACACGTTATCTAAACCCATTCCTACATTTTACATATTAGTGACTATCATAACAAGTATCGATCGAATGTTATTAAAAATCATCTTAAGTTTCAAAACATACCTACACTCAAATTCACTAAAACAATATATGAATATCTTCATTGTTTAATAATACAAAACAGTTAATAATATAAGAATCATACAAAGAAGAAATCGATAAACAAGAATCAAAGCGATGTTAGAAAGCTTCCAAATAATGACATTTAGACAGACAATTAAATTTAATGTCCTTCTATTTATGTATAAAATTGTTAATGGACACAACAAAACATGTGTTAATTATTAAGAAAAATAAGAAAAAACCAAAATGAACATGACCATTGTAAGAAAAGATGATATACGATTGCCATTCAGAAAGAAAAAATATCACAAACTTCTGTGATGTACTTCTGTGTAGGATGAAGTTGTAAGTGGTCTGCCAGAGGATATTAGGGACAAAAAAAATTAGAAAACTTTTAAGAAAAAACTAAGAAAGTACTTGATTTTAATTAGAAATTTTATATACTGATATTATACATTGTGTATATTAGGAAATAAAAAGGTATATTACCTATTTTAAGAATAAAAAAAAAATATATATTTTATCCTCTTAAATTACTGAGAACTTTATTTCACTATACGCCTGATAATGCAATGAATATATTTATTTTCTTCAAACTTCGACTTCAAAATCAACCTAAAGCCAAATGTTTAAATTTCAAAATCAACCTAAAGCCAAATGTTTAAATTTCAAAAGCAACCTCAATCCACTGCCTAGTTTCAAAATGTAGTTAAGTCCATTTTAAATGTTGAAATAACTCACGAAATGTACAAATTTAATTTACGTTATGATATTTGTATGTTTTAATATTAATTCTGTGTTCCGTTACTTTTCATTTCATCTTATTCATGTTATAAACAGGATGTGAAAAAGTGCTCTTCGATTTGCCAAAAACTACTTTTTGGCGTAAGGTAGGTTTTGATATCCGATGTATTCATGTTAGCGAAGGGAAAAACTACATTTCAAAATGAAGACTACAACACACACACGTTCACCAGTTTGAAGACTACAAAGTGTACACTACAATTGTAGTAAAAATTACTTGAAGTGAAGTAATCGTAGTACTACGAAATGAAGTGAAGTAAATGAAGTGAAGTAATGAAATGAAGTAATGTAGTACTAGTGACTTAATATTTTTTTCTTTTTTTCCAAATAAAAATTTGGCGAGCTAAAAAAAAAGGTCAACGAGGAAAATATTTAAAATAAGTGACGATATTTCCTCCGAAGTAACATTTGGCGACCTAAAAACAAAAAGGTCGCCAGACAGATTTCTTCATTCGATTCCAAAAAATTTTCAAACCATGGGGGGGTTGTTACAGTTTCCAGAAATTTCTTCGTTTAGCTACATCAACTTCCCAAAAATTTCTTCATGGGTCCCAAAATTTTTCAAACCATGGGGGGGGGGGTTTGTTTCAGTTTCCAGAGATTTCTTCATATATTTACATCAACTTCCCAAAAATTTCACGTAAAAAATGAATGAAGTATATGTACTTTGTAATGTTCGCTTTGAAATGAAGTGTACTATTTGAAATTTATACTTTCAATAACTTTGGTGTTTGTAGTTTGTAGTGTGCACTACACATCAAAACGTGCAAAGTGTGCGCTTCAATGTAATGTAGTACTACATTGTAGTAGTGAGTACAGAGCGGACCCATCACTAATTCATGTATTCTTTTCATCTTCAACCTTAAAAAATTTCATCACGTCTCATCTTTCCGTAATCTCAAAAACACTGTTTTATCTCGTTTATTTTTTGTTAACAAGTTTACATACGACCATTGATAATAATCGTATACAGGTGTTTCGCTAGTAGCAAAAACTTTACAGGTAGATTCCTGCCTTGACAAAGAGTCGAAACGTTATTCAGGAGTGATAAAAGTGCAGCGAGGGCAATAAGTGTGTGAAATATTCTAGAAACATCCGGAGTGAATTTAAAAACAGCCTCGATGAAATTCGTGTCTAGTGACTTTGCGTATTAAATAAATGCTTAAATAGTTTTTAGTGTTTCGTTTGCCTAATACAGCAACGGTCCCGGGACAATATAATTAAACCACCGGTGACAAAATATGTGATTCTTACATTTTAATCGAATTTATAGTAATTATTCGCAATTCTGTATATATTAGGTAATATAAACTATTGTATTACCTATTTAAAGAATAAATAAATAAAAATTAAAAAATGTGTGCCGGTAATGTTACATGTTAGGTTAAAAGTATGTTTCGGTTAGGTAGAAATTCAAGTAGTAAATTGATGCGCGCAAATATGTCACTTCGCAAGTTTATCCCCAAACAGAGTTAGTAAACTGCTACTAACACTTAAAAAATATATCAGTATTGACAGCCACTGCATCCCACAGAAAAAATATTAATTTAATTTCTGATAGGCAGTTATGTTATTTGAATACTGATAATATGTTTGCTCACCTCTCGTGAAAAAAATTGTTTATATACTGAATAGATAAAGTATGTCAAGTGATATATCTCAATGTGGCATAATCCAAGAATATGTTCTCTGGAGCAGATCCGTGTGAAAGTATCATCGCTATATTTAAGTGTCGTGATTTTAAAATATATTTTTTTTAATTTTTTTTTTTTATTATTATTAATTTTTTTTTAAAATATTTATTACATTAAACATATGCCAAACTGCACAGCAGTTTTACGGCATGGTTGCCTTCAATATTTGACAATAATTTTTATTTTATAATGAAGATAGTAGGTTATTATCGAGTGTTGCATATTTTTTTTTACAAGTGATACATGATATGTAATTATAAATTAATGTAAGATTAGGTTCATAGCTTTAATATATATTCTTTTAGCTTGTACTTTTTTGAAGCCAATGGAGTTTTTTTGTCTTGCATCATCTCAAAGAATTTTTTATCTAATTTATTAAAGATTCTTGGCACAATATATTCTCTTTTCCTTTCGCCATACACGTTGTTAGTGATTGGTATTCTCATTGTTCGTCCTGTCGATCTGGTTGCATATTATATAACTAAATTGACGCGCTAATCTGTACATACTAATATATTATATAAAGTTTGTGAGTTTGTAAGTTTGGATGTAGGAGATAATCTCCGGAACCGCTCGTCCGATTTCAAATATTCTTTCACCTATATTTAGAATGGATTTTCAGGGTAGATATAGGCTATATATTATCCCGTTAAAATGAAAGGGATTTTCGTGGTGACCCATTTTACAACGCTGCCTTAACTGTCAGACATATTTAAATACTTTCTACAGAGAAGTTGTAGAACTTAAACAGTTCTTTAAAAAGTCAGCGAAGACATATATCTATACGTTAAGGTTAATTAATACATGAATTGACATAAATGCGACATAATTTCGCATGCGAAGCCGTGCGAGTAAGGTAGTAAGTAAGTATTAAAGAAAATATTACACTTTTAAATTTACAAAATTGCACCGTAAGTGGCACCATATGAGTCATTTTAAGGATCACAGAAAAAAAGATGTACTAAAGATAAATCGCAAACCATAAACAATAAAAAATGCTATGCAATGATAGCAATCGTAACAGAAACTAAACAAACCGAACTTAAAATAACCTAACCTAATTAAACGTGAATTAGCTAATTTTATCGAATACAAGAATCCAAATCTATATTTACCAAACTAAGTACCTAAACCTAACCTAACCTAACCTAACCTAATGAAACCTAAATGAGCTAATTTTATCTAATAAAAAATGTTAACCTAAGCTTAATAAGCCAAACCTAATGACCTAATATTTTGTTTTATATTAATCATATTTCTACCGTCTACGATTCTCGTAAACATTTAGTATAAATAAAATTTATACTAAATGTTTACGAGATTTTTTATTTTTTATATATTTATACTAAACATTTAGTATAAATATCTATAAATAAAATTGTCGACATGTAAATCTTGAATGATTTACATTATATCCACAGATATCTTCCATCGAATGTCAAAATGTACTTTAAAGTGTAGTATTTTCTTTAATACTTATTTGCGTACCAATTTTGTAATAAGGACACTCAACTATACCCGAGGTATTTACTTTCAGAAGAATCTGTTGTAATAACCACATATTTACTCTCTCTGGATCTCACCGTGTCTCAGTCCATGGATTGAGATATATCTCAGTGTGTGTTGAGATTTTGGTCCAGAAATATACCCAGAGATCAGCTTGAAATCCGTTCGAAGAAACTACAACACAAAGCTGTTCAGACGGCAGTGAGAGTAGAATCATCACTTAAAATCATCAATACCTACAATCATTTAGTCTGAAAGTTACACAAACAAATGATCCATCACCGGTAAAACAGAAACTAAATAGTTTGATGGTGTATTGTAATAATGTGTTAGAGGTATTTAAGGTTAAGGTCATCTAAATTATTTTCAAATTTCGGCAAGGTCTCGAATATTTTATTTCACTCGTATTAAAGCGAATGAATTTACGATATTGAATATTAATTACTTTCCTGATACTCGAACCTTTTAAAAAAAGAATCGGACAAGATAAAAAGATAAGCGACATGTGTTTATTTAAATATAGAATAAACACATGTCGCTTATCTCACTAACTGTAGAAATTTCGACCAAAGTTTAAAGGATATTTTCTATTCAGAATTGAAAGAAGAAAACTATCTCCCAGTTTTTGCTACTCTCTATGAGAAAACCTGTATATTATTTATTTATTTATTTATTGCAATATACGGCACAGAAGTACCTTTTACATAACGATATATACAAGAAATCCGAAAAGTACAACAGTAAAAAATTACAGAATTGGCTAGATAGTTGTTTAAAGTTGTAAGAGTAATTTAAAAAAAGGAGGTGTGAAATATATACAAGGCTAAACAAATAGGTGTAACAATTAGCCTAGTTACCTAGCCTATGCAGTCTGGACACAAGAGAGTTAAAATGCGAGTTGGTTCTAGTGTTGTCACAATAAAATAGTGTAGTTATTCGTGTAGCTTTGTAGTGCATGAAACGTAGACAAACACATTATCAGGGGTGTCAAAATGCGAGTTAATAATATTGCAGAGTAAAACCAACTCCTGCTGGATAATGGAAATAATCCAGTAAAAAATTGTAATCTTGTGTAGTTGACATTTTCAATTGGGATTATGACTTTTCAAAGTTGGAAAAAGCTTTCTGCTGGTGTTCGAGCCTTTTAGAAGCTAGTTTTTAACTTTTTATTTTTAAAAATTATAATTATGATTAGCTATAACCTTTCAAAGATAATGGATTTTTTATGTTTGAATTTTAGCTCCGTCTTCGTCTTCTTCTTTCCTGGCGTTTTCTTGCCACAAAACAAGTGTATTCCTTCGTTTATGTTAGCTTCATATTCATATGTTAATGGCAGGTATGAAAACCGTTTTTTTTACACTAAAAAGCATTAAAATATTAATAAATTCACCGTTTCTGTTAATCCAAATGATCTGTGATCTCTAATTGCTGAAAATCTACTTAATTTGCTTCAGTTTTTTCATATTTGTATATATAAAGTCAGTTACAATTTGATTGAGATGAATTATAGAAATCTCACAGAAACGAAGCTATTCATATGAGAAATGCGTATGGAAGTCTCTTATACGATATCCCCGGGCTTACAACATGTATGAGATGGCTAAAGTGATCACCAATTCCATAGTAAGAATATCCGCACATTATCAAAAATTTTAAAATTGTATATATGTTCGAAATTTGAAAAACCTTCACATATTTAAAGGGCCTATGCTAGAGACATCTGTAGCCCTTCTCATGAAATATTTTTAATGGCGCAGAACTTTAAATTGAAATAAAACAAAAAATACATATTTTAAGGTCGCGGGTTCGAATCTCACTCCAGACTAGCAAGTTGGTCCTATTTTCATAGCGCAAGCGTTTAGCTTAGTTTGTAAATAGTAAGAATATTGTTGTGACACGTATTTCATAAAAAAAATTGACCTCATTCGACGGATAATTTTAAGGCATTAATATTTAAAACTAATTTTGGACATGTGGCCGCCGTGGTGTACTTTTCAGTCACTCTTCGTGGTAAATATATTTTTATGTTTTATTTTAATTAAAAGCTCTCTGCCTTTAAAAAAAACAACCTTTACACGGATTCTGCACATTGTCATGATACCTCCAATATTTTTAAATTTAAATTTGAAAATATTGAGGTATAAACTTACGTATAAACTCGTGCGATGAAATTTTATTCCCACGCGTGTTTCCCACACGAACATATAAAACACATAAATAAACACACACACTCACAGAAACTCACTATTTGACATATTGTTTTTTCTTATTTTTTTATGTTCTTGTATATACGTATTTTCTTGTAATTGGCCCAAGGCTCTGTACATCGATAATTGTTTTTTCAAGATTTATTAATAATATGGCTGTAAGAAAACCAATAAATGAAAAAAAAAAAGGATTGTAAGCCCTAGAACACAGTATAAGAGACGTCGACACACTTTTCTAATACAAATAGCTTCGTCTCTGCGCGACTTGTATATTTCATCTTAGTTGAATAATAATCCCGCAGCGGACAAATCCAGTAATTGTTATATCAGAAATGCCGGTCATGTTTCTGAACTTTTCACTCGTTCCAGATCATCAAAGAATTTATTACAAAAAAACAAAAGCGTCCATTACCCGGCTCTCCGAGTCGGCCCTTTCGACGCGCTGCCGGCGCGCTGCCGGCGTCGCGGCGCCCCGGGCTGGTAGCGGCCTTAGCCCAGAGCCGCCTATCGATCGGCCCACATAGCGGCCCGGCCCACTGCAGCCCGCCTGCAATCTGCAGCACTGCGCATCTGGCTCGCCGTTACGCTTCCAGCGTGTTCGACGTAAGCGAAACACTCCGGGGTGCCCCCTAGCTAGTAGCAAAAACAGCGGATTCCCGCCTCGATAACGAGTCGAAAATGGAAATATTTCAATTTAATTTTTTTTTCAATATTTCCGACTTATTGTTTGCAAAAAGTTTATATGGGTCGACCGCAATCAAAATACCATTTCCTGGCTTTGTCCGGTAAGAATAAAGCGGGGAAAAGTTGCCTGGCAAGCCTATATTACAATCAATTAGTGTATATTATAGATATCTCACAGAGACGAAACTGAATTAATTATGGGAAAGTAGGTATAGAAGTCATTTTGGGTGTAACAGGGGTATACCTACTTTCCCATAATTAATTCAGTTTCGTCTCTGTGAGATATCTATAATATACACTAATTGATTAATAATGTCTCTGTGACATAAATCCAGCACTGTTCTGAAAGATTTGAACAAACTCAAAATATTCTATATTACAAGCCTCAATATGATATTCCAAATAAATATATATATATTTTTTAGTATAAAAAAGGTTACTTACTTACTAGAAAAACTCTTGTGTTCATTTTTTGCATCGTAACAGCGCACATATTTTTTGCGCACATTCTTTTGAATGCGGTCTGGCTATATTAACCTACATCGATTATTCATTCGCTTCAATATAATTGAAATAAAATAAGCATCTAAATAAAAAGGTATTAATAAAAGATATTAATACCCACTAGTAAAATTTATCCAATTTCTTCCCTTTAAAAAATTAAGGTTGAAAAATATGCGCCAAAGATTTATAGTATCTAATAAATAGTTAAAACATTACCAGCTTTATCACATCGAAGAATAATGATTGTTTCAATCTATGCTATTCTGAAAACAGCAATATTGGGATGTCAGATCTTTATCCCAACACTTAATAGACGAAAATTAAAATAAAGAATAAACGAGACATAGGCGTACGTCGGTATTCGGTGTTCATCGCACTTAAATAAGAAGATTTATATATTTTCACGTGTCTCTCCTTTATTCGATTTATCCAGTCTGATGGGATAGCTGGGCTCTGGCACAAACCTAACCTCGCAATTCTCATGTTTCGACTAAAATTACATCAAATAACTGCTAATGCTGTTTTTAAAGCTTATAGAAAAAGATTATTTCATACGCACTTATTAATTTCTTCTCCCACAGCGTCCTGATGTAAAATTATGGCAAAATTGTCATTGTCACATTGGACCACAGAAAAGATAAATATTGTTGGACTCTATTTATATTTGACGTTTGACGGACAATCACACGACTTTTCGCAACTTCGCAATTCTTTAATTATACTGATATTAATATACTTTAATTATATATAAATATAGCACTTGTTTAAGACCACTTGTGAGTTTATGACTACACGACTAGTTTCGACAACTACAGTTGTTGTCATCAACGGGTGATTGATTGTATGAACTGGTGGTCTTAGTGGTCTTAAGGTCACAATTGGTCTTAGACAAGTGCTATATTTATATATAATTAAAATATGTCATTCCACAAAGTTAACGAGAATTCAATAAATACATTAATATACTTCATATTTTCACGATGAACTCATTGATTAAAACATATTTCAAATCGTTATTGCTGTGTAACATCTTTCCTCCGCTTTCCTGCAATCTGCGGCAGTGATTTCGTGAAAAGGGACGGAAATGCGTAACAGGAAATAAGACATCGGGAAAGCGCGCGCAATCTCATTCGAGCAATGAGCGCGTTTATAGACAATGAAATCTGACAGCCGTATATTAATTAAATTATATAAATGTGTTTTTTTAAAACAAATACGCGAGGATGACGACGTTCAAGTGATAATTTTTTGATAGAATGAAAGGTTAGTGTTTATGACAGAGAAAATTAGACGCCGCGGATCAAATCAAAAACCTTCTATCACCCAAAAAATATCACATTTGGACAGTGAGACAGATTTTGCGTGTTGTTGATATTCAATATTTATATCGAGATATATTTAACTTAAAACAAAACTTTTGTTCGATATTTATTTAAACGACTTTGTCAAAAAAAAAATGGCCGTAATGGATTTTAAACGTAAACAAAACCATTTAAAAACGTCTGTTTTTGATCCGCTGAAGTGATTAAAATATTTTGCAATTTTTAAGGCGATATACTATATTCGTGTGCATGTTAAGGTATCTACCCAGATTCGTATTAAATACATTAATGAGTGTTTTCTATAAGTCATACATATCTCGATATATTACATATTGAATATCAACAATACGCAAAGTGTTTGTGATATTTCTGAAGCCAATGTCTGTCAATGTCCAAATGTGATATTTTTTAGGCGATAAAAGGTTTTTGATTTCATCCGCAACGTCTAACATGAACACTAACTAACATTCTATCAAAAAAAAATATCGCTTGAACGTCGTAATTCTTACATATTATACTTGTTTTAAAAAAACACATTTATATCATTTATTATACAGATTTCATTGTTTATTAACGACGACATTTTCGTCGCGCGCGCTCAGATGGCGCAGATAAGATGAGATATAAATTTTTTGCGTAATTTTCTCGTGTAACAATGTCCGTCACCCACGCTACCATAGAGCACAAGAAATGAAGAGCTATAAAAAGCAAAAAATAATAAATAATTCCCTTTGCCACAATCTTACAGCGAATTTTTCATAATCGATTTAACCTACTGTAACGATAATTTAACTTTTTGCAAAAAATATGTCAGAAATATTGAAAAATAAATGCAAACTTTGATATTGCATGTCTCTGTAACTACTGATATTAAGCCATTGTCATGCTTGAACTCTTTCGACTCATCAAGATAGGAATTTACCTGTAAAGTATTTGCTACTGGCTATGAGACACCCTGCATGCATATTTTTTTTAAAGATGTGCTTTTATCTTTGTGTCGGTAGCATAGATATAAAAATCCATGTGTGACGTGGTTGAAACTCGACAGCGGCATCTCTATATTTGTAACCGTTGTAAAATGCGTGAATCATACATAGTTCATGCCTATTTTAAAACTGAAACCATCTAAACCTGGCGATCTAATCTTAAACCGTGATTGGCGAACAAAAATAACACCTATCTCTGTTATATGACTAATGTGACATGGGAAACTATTTTGTACACTTGTTGTAGGTGTATATACTTCACAGAAGGACCTTCCTGCGACGATTATGGGTCGTTTGTTTTGTTTTAAATAATTCTGACTTATTCTTTACAAAATCTTGAAAACTTGCATTACAGTAACTTATGCCGATGACGAAAAATTCATTCGTTTCAATACAAGTCACGTAAAATTATAAAAACTTGTCAAATAAATAATTAAAATTTCTAAGGTGTTTGTTGCAATCATTTTATTTGACTTGCATTGATAGGAATGAATTTTTCATAATCGATATGACTTATTGTATTGATGATAGTTGAAAGTTTTTGTAAAAAATATGTTATAAATATTTTTAACAATCACAAAATTTGATATTGCATATCTTCGTATTTTAATATAATGTCCAGCCACAAAGTATTTTTTTGCTTTGATTTTTTTTTATTACATTAAGTTATGGTTGCTTGATTTCCACTTATAATCGAGGCACGAATATATTCATAATTAATATAAATTGACTTTGTTTAAACCACTTATTTATTTATTGAAAAAAATCAACATGTTTCAAAGCCAATGGCTTCTTCATCAGGAAAAAAAATATATATAAAGTATTTTTTTTCCTGATGAAGAAGCCATTGGCTTTGAAACATGTTGATTTTTTTCAATAAATAAGTGGTTTAAACAAAGTCAATTTATATTAATTATAATTATGTTACCACAAAATAAATTTGCTACATTTGAAGAAGAAGAAACGAATATATTCTGTTGCAAACACATCAGGAAAGTATTCTTCTTTCACTTTTGAATAGAAAGTATTCTTTACACTTTGGCTGAAATGTCGACAGTTACGGAAATAAGCGACATCAAAGATTGCATTCTTTTCTGGCTAATCATTTGTAAAACGTTAGACTATCAGAAAAGTAATTTAAATCAAACATTCACAGTTCATTCGCTTTGATACAAGACAAATAAAATTATTAAAAACTTGCAGATACTTGAAAAAATATTTTTTGTGAGGTTTTTGTCATTTCGAGCGAATGATTTTTTTAATATAAATTCGTAAACATTTTTTAAAATATAAATTCACATATAATAAAATCACAATAATAAATTTCATACCAATTCCCGTAGTAATAGTTTAACGTTTTACAGAAAATAAACGTGATATTTTGAAAAAAAGAAATGCAAACTGAAGTCGACGGTGTCCGTAACTGTCGACATTTCAACCAAAGTGTAAGAAATATTTTACATTCAAAATTGAACGAAGAAGATTCGGCCGAAATTTTTGTTACTCGCTACGAGGCACGCTATACGTACAAGCGTGGAGCTAAACAAATATTAACAAGATTGAAATCCTTTTCTTGCCTGTCTATGTGTGTATTGCTGAGTTGTACAACAATTTATTTAGAAACGTTTACATCAATCAGTTCAATTCAATTCAATTCAATTCAATTTATTTCATGATACTATGTACATGACAAACAAAATGTTTAAGGCATACATATTAGGAAGTATACATCAAAAATGAAAATATTTAATAAATTAAAAATAACATAAAATCTGGTCAAAGGTGTAGGAGAATCCCGCTTCGGAAAACCCCCTCAGACACATGGAATATATCAATACCCAAAGCGATTTTGTTCAGCATAGCTGTGGCTCTTCCAACAGGCATAACCATCGGCAGGTTGGTCCTGTATATTGGAATGTGAAACAATCTATGCTGACGATGTCTAGTGTAATTATCAGGAACATACAAACCAATGCTCTGCATAATTTCAGGATTATCGATCATACCGCGCAACAATCGATAAAAATGTGTAATCAAATACACATTCCTTCTAGTCTCTAAACTATTGTAGCCAAGCATACCCTGGAGAAACTCGGTTGGGTAAAGCCAAGGATAATGCCCGTACTCTCTCATGTAGAGATATCTCAGAAACTTCTTTTGGACTTTCTCCACCATAAGAGAGTACTTGCCCTCATGTGGCCCCCAGATCATCGAGCCACTCTCGAGTCTACTCCGCACCAAGGAGTTGTAAAGAGTTCTGAGTACGCGGGTATTCTCGAAAACCCTGGCAGTACGCAGAACAAATCCTAACATTCTCAAAGCATTACAACTGATCGTCTCTATGTGATCGTGAAATGTTAGGTTGCTTACAAATCTAACACCTAGATCTTTAACATTTGATGTAGTTATAACGGACTCACGATACGAAATCAAATCAGTCAAGTCGAGGACGTCCAGCTTGGCAGTTATTATTTTGTAGGTGTATAAAAATCGATGAAAGTTCTTTTGTACAAACACTAAGCAGTATTTCGAAATCTCGTTAAAAATCGTATTCATTAATAATAATTAATGGTAGAAGAAGACAGAGTATATAGAGATCAACTCAACTCTTAACTTTAGTAAAGGGGTTTGGGTTACGGCAGATAAGTCCATTTTCGCGTATGTTTATCGTATATCTTGCGTGGTAAATAAAACGTTTATACTCCCTCTCTTTTAACTCGTAGCATCTGCTGTCTGTTGTCTGCCGGAAAAACTTTGGATCGATTTTTAACCCTTTTCCCCGATCCGATCGAGCTGAAACTTTGCAGGCAGACTCGTGGCGACGACAAAAATGATCTAACAAATTTTTGATTAAAAAATAATTATAGTATAATTTTGGATTTTTCGAAATTTCAATGGTTTTTCATAGCAAAGAGTAATGACCCCGACGCGTGCAGTGGGCACGAAACCTGATTCAATGAGAAAGGGAGTATAATAAAAACTTGGTTTTTATGGGTTAGTATTTTTAAAGCGAAAGACGTTGTTTTATTTAAAAAAAATCAAACTAGGTACTTTAAGTATGAAACGTATTTTTTTTAATAAAGCGCGACTATTTTACTAATACATTACACTTTTTTAGAGTATTTAGTTTGACCTTTCTGTAACTGTTTTAAACTTTACTGTGGTAATTTTTCTAAACAAGTCAAACGTTTTAAAAATAAGACCGTATACCGAGAAATTTAAGTTAGTTAAGTCTATATATTTGTAATGTATATATAGATGGATTAAAGTTTTTAGAATGGGGACCAGATTATTGAACAAAATAATAATAATGGAGACCGCTTAAAGCATTGACGTATTATAACATAGACACGTTATTCCCGTACTGGCCGGCTTTCATATGTACCAAATATTGCATTCAAAGAGACAACAAATCACATAATCAAGTAATCATGTAAAAATCGGGTAATTTGAAGTCAAAGTGACTAAAATTATTCTTGCAGACACCTTATCTTCGTTCAAAAACACACTCTTACACAACATCCATTTTCTAAACGATGACCTGAACCTGTAGACCCATTAAATCAACCATTCTTTAAATACTAATCGCACTACACTCAAACACAAAATATACAATACACATAAATGTACATGTAAAATATAATTAATTGCAAAAATACATGTTACTAGAGCTTGCCGAAGACACTTGTAATTGGGATAATGGACATAGTCTTCACTATAGTGTTTATTATCAGAGTATCATGTACCTATTATCCTGTTAGTGTCTCTAATAAATAAAAAAATTAAATAAAAAATAGCATACACATTCTTACAATAGTTGTACGATGCAAGGACGAAACAAGGCTCTTTGCCAATTAATGCTGTCTTGTGGTACAAACTAATTACACGATATCACGAAGATGGGACATATAAGCATAGATTGATTCATAAACATAGTACCAGATTTACGGTTAAAGAAGGACTACGAATACCGAAGGTCATAAATAAATATGGACAAAGAACATTAAAATATGTCATACCAAAAATATTAAATAAAATCCCATGTCGTGTCAAAATGGATATTAATAAAAAAGGGCAAAATACAGAATTAATGTATATGTTTTTAAATAAAAGAGACTTATTTTGATTTTGGTAATATTTGTATTTTTTCTTGTATTGTAGTATATTGTTGATTTGTATTTGAGTTTATAAGATCTATTGTAATTAATTAATATGAATGTATTTCTGGTAATTACAATTTATTTATATATATATATATATATGTATTGATGCACCTACAGACAAATATCAATGTGATGTTTTGTGGGTCTGAGATGTAAAAAAAAAATAATAATAAATAAAAAAACAAAAAAATAATAATAAAAAAATACTCTGTTCCCCTTTCCCGGGGACTTTTTTTCGGCGTAGTTTTCGCAGTCGGCGTTTTGTTTCGGTCCGTTCGGCAACGAATGCAAGCCAAGTAAGGCTTCCTTTTGACTTGTCACGGTTTCGCGCTTGCAACGTATGTACAGTTTATCATGTCATCGGTTCAAAGCGACTCTCGTCTGCTACGGTAGAAGGCCAGCGGCGCGGAAAGGATCCCGAAGCAGGGGCTCGTTCCCGATTTTCCAGAGGCTGTCCCGGTTCCGCGGGCCTGCGACCTGGTGACCCACAAAGGGGGACACCCGCTGCGGCATTTCGAGGGCCTGGAATCGGCACTGGGTCAAGCGCGTGTGCGCGATACGCCACTGGGCTTGGTTGTATTGCTACAACACCCGGATGCTGCAAAATAAAGCTTTGAGAACGGCGCTGAAAAGAAATAGGTGAAAAACCAGCAATAAATGCGGTTGGGACACTAGCCTCGTGATCCGAAGGTCGCGGGTTCGAATCTCAGCCCAGACTAGCGAGTTAGTCCTATTTTCATAGCGCGAGCGTTGAGCTTAGTTTGAAAATAGTAAGAATATTGATGCGACACGTATTCCGTGTTCGCATCTCTATTTTTTTAAATAAAAAAAATAAAAAATTAAAAAACGGGAGAAAAAATAGGGATACAACAAATAATAAAATTAGCCAAATTTATTAAAAAATTGACTTGTCCTTTGAATACATACCTCACAGGACTATTATATTCCTGCCTTGATTATGAGCCGAAAATGTTCAAGCTAAAATGACCTAATATCAATAGTTATGGAGATGTGCGACATCAGAGTTTACATTTTTTTTCAATATTTCTGACTTATTTTTTGTAAAACGTTGGACTATCATTACGGTAAGTTGTATCGAATATGAAAAATTCATTCTCTTTAATACAAGTAAATAAAAAATAAAAACCTTCAAATTCCAATTGGAAAATTTTCAGGGTTTTTATCATTTTATTTAACATGTATTGAATCGAATGAATTTTTTGTAATCGATATAAGTTACTGTAATGATAGTCCAACGTTTTATAAAAGATAAGTCGGAGATATTGAAAAAAAAATGCAAACTTTCATGTCGCATACCTCCATAACTATTGATAATATATGGTCATAATAGCTGGAACATTTTCATAATCAAGGCAGGAATATAGTCCTGCGAGGTTATCAATGTTTTCCAAATAATCCTGTATATACAGGTGATGATTAATTGTAGAAATTAGGGATGGGCGTTGAATGGACGGACTAGTTGAAATCAACCGTTGACGTTGCGTCGACGCGTCGACCGTTTACGTTCATCGCATAGACTAGTTGAATTCGTAGACGGTGGACGGCGGACAGTGGACGATTCGAGATTCAACGCAATGCAAAGCAACGAGCGAGAGCAAGACAAAACGTCTCCGTTTATTTCTCTCTCATCTCTCGCTGTCGACTTGTAGACCATGGAGTGCAGATCTGTGTACATGAACCATGACAGAATGAAATTTATGAAATTTGAATGCATGCGTAGGGCGAGATAGGCTTAATAAGCTATTATCTATTATTTTTTACTTGATTTGTGCGATGCGCACGTGCGACGTTTCGGCGATTTTTGCGCTGTATAAAATAAAACAATTCTGTTTAATTATTTTATTTTTTATTGAACTAACATTTTACTGCTTACACCTGATATTGTTGTGTATACCCACTTCTTTCTTTATTATATATAGAAAGAAGTATATAAAACAATATGTAAAAGATATAATGTGCGTGAACAAATAAATAATAAAATATTTCTTTTTACATATAGGTACAAGTAGCGGTTTTACTTTCCCCGAAACTATATTCCTACGAACTTCTTTAAATTTTAAAAATTTACGTAATAAAAATAGCCGTCGAGCAGCGTCGCGCCGAACCGTAGACAGTTGACCATCGTCCCGATGTTTAGATAGAACGTCCGCGACGTCCGCGTAACGAAGTTGACGCGTCAACTAGTTGACGAATTCAACTAGTTGATCGTCTCGTCGATGGACGGACGTGGACGGTCTCGTTTCGTCGACGGTAAATACGTGACGACCCATCCCTAGTAGAAATTGCTTTCATTGTATTTTTTGCGTAAATGGTATTGGAACGAGGCTAAAAAGCATCACGCACTTCTGTTGACAGTTGTTTGAAATACTATATACGAAATATGAAATACTATCGAAGAATCGAGAACCGTCTACAATATTCTATGGCTTTCGGGAAGCATCTGAAATATTCTACAAGAATCTAGAAACCACGAGAATCGTCTCCTGAATACTGGGAACGCCTAGAAGGTTCGATATCAGCAATGGCCAGATATAAATAAGACGCGCGCGGGAGTAGAGTTGTTTTTCTAGCGCTCTTGACAGCGAAACCAACGCGAAGGCAGCCGGGGGTTACGGATGCCAGGGCGGTCAACCGAGCAATAATTCGACAGCGAATAATCTGGAAAAGTTCTTACGTAGTGAAATAAACCGAAGCGAACAATACGTGCGGAAATTGGATGGAATGTTCTAGTGAATACTGAATAAAGTGTTCGAGCGATATTAAAGTGTCTATTTACGAGTGATAAATTACGAAACAGCTTAATTTAAAGAAGAGCGTTACGTATAATATTGATAAATGACTTTGTAAATCAAATAATTAGTTAATCACTAATTAATAACTCCGTTATTAAATTCCAGCGGTTTTATTAATTCCTCCCGCAGCCACAACACGTGACAATATCATCAACATTAAAATAATTCAAAACTTCATACTTAATCTAACGAAATTCAACTTTTCTTCGCCCACTGAACTTGTTGGATAATTCTTTATACATTTCTACTTTGGAAAACTCACAAATAATGACAAATTTATTCTAAGAACAGTTTTAATCTTAATATAACACAAACTAAGCCATTCTCTCAATTTTTTGAGTATATTGTAGAGCAAGAAAACGTTCATTTATCACAATTAAAATAATATTTCGCGATAAGGCATAGGAGGGTAATGTGTTGCTAGCCTATGTATGAATGTTTGTTCATTTGTGGCGCTCTAGAGACCAAACGCGGGGGCCGATTTTGATGATTCTTACGTTAATCGACTTGTATTAATCTCGCGAGTGTTACTAAAGACACGACGGTAAAATTAATTCAATATGGAGATAACTAGACGCCATATTGTAAAAAATAAAAAAATATTAAAAGAATAGGTACTCCTCGCGTTTTTTAACAAAAAAAAAAGACACTATTTGATTAATTTTTGAAGCTGGCAATGAAAAAAAAATCCCCGTAATTCATACCGTTTTTAGCTTGGCGAACAAATTAAACGCTGAATTAAGTATAAAAATACCGCTAAAACGACTGTCTATGAAAACTTAATTTATGTCGTGAATTACAAACTGGCCCCTAGCGACACTAGCCGCAATTTAGCTGTAAAGACGCGAGTATTAAAATAGTATTTGGATCGTGATGTCGTATTAGCATAAACCCGATTTCAAATTATAATTAAGCTCCCAAGAATATACAAGGAAAAAAGATCCCGAATATAAATTGACTAAGGGCTGGTCTTATAAATGTCCGTTACTTAAATTTCAGACCAAATAAACCGAAATTTGATACAAACGTCATTTTTTTCGTCTAATAGCAACCGTTGGTCAAATTTTAGTAAAAATAATCACATAAATTACATAAAATTTGAGAATGTAAATCATTAAGGGTAGTTATTGTTTACATTAATGTAAAAAAAGTATTTATTGCATAGTTTCGAATATATAAGCCGAAATATATCAAAGTTACAATATCCGCACGCTTGACATCAGCCTCGTAGCTTTTATACAAAATCAGACGCATCGGATGTTGGAAGTGCACGTCTTCGCTGTGATGGCACTGATTTGTTTATAAACGATGATTTTTTTCATCGCGCGCGCTCATTGGTTAACTGAAATTGCGCGCGCTTCCCTGGCTTATTTCCTGTTACGCATTTCCGTCCCTTTTCGCGAAATCATCGCCACAGATTGCAGGAAAGCGGGAGGAAAGATGTTACACATCAAAAATAATACGCTGTATTAAACAAATTAGCGCAAATCCCTTTATTTGAGATTGTCTCGAGACAAAAATCTCAACCGTAGACACGACCCCCTAATGACGCTTATAACAATTGCAACGTTAGCGCCAATGCCGTCATTTGATGAAAAATAAAAGCGTGAATAATGTAGGAGCTTATTACAAAATATTAGACTCGACTAGCGAGCACCCCGGGAGGTAGTTTAAACTGCCAAAATATTGACCGATTAAGTGACCCACAAGGGTGAGGTATAAACAGCAACACGCGATTTTATTGCTACTAGTACAACACATTAATGTTCGCATATGCACGTGTATATCAAGCGTGTTCAAAATATCGGCTTGTTTTGCTTACACATATTGCTAGCGATATCACTAGGCAATCGGCCGTGTTCTGAAGATAACGAGATTGTTATTTGGTGATTGTTCCCCCAACACTCAAAATTAGAGAAACGTCGAGACATTTGTCAAATATCAATTTTTCTATAATTGTGACGAAAATATTGGATTTAATTTAATATTTAAACTCCTTGGATAAAGAAATCAGTAGATGTGTGTGAAACAAAACTAATTTATATCAACTTTTAAAATAATATTAGTACTTAACTTACAATCCATGTACATGTGACAAAATGTTGATGTACGTAATTTAAAATGGTTTATATGCCATTACTGCACAAGTGTTGGGTGTTGAAAAAAGTTGCTGAACCATCGTATCAAACGAAATGATTTCGCTGTCTGTACGTCTGTCGATCTGTAAAGCCAGTAAATTTGTTCGAATTCACGGCTAAAAAAAAAATTAAACGGCCGGTGACGGAGCTTGAACCCCGGGCCAACAAACCTGGACCGGACGCTTAACGCGTGTTGCTTCCGCCGCCTCTCCGCGGACCATCAAAAAGATACTGTAAATATATACTAGGGTTTAGCAAAGACGCAAACCAATGTTCAGTCATTTTTGACGGGTTGTAGCTAGTATGTAGACATAAAAACGCAGGATGCAATTTTCGCTTCCTGTCTTGGGTTTTTAATGATAACTATTTACGAATCTCTTTTACTCCACATATGCTCCTTTAAATGTATTAGGTCACTAATCCATAACGACGGAAGATGTGCAGCAGATGTGACACAAAGAATTAGTGGGGGATGGATGAAGTTTAGATGCACGACGGGAGTCCTTTGTGATCCAAAAATGGCATGAAAATTAAAAAGAAAAGCATGCCAGACAATTGTCAGACCCGCCCTCCTCTATGGCACCGAATGCTGGACCATGTACAGCATCTAGAGTAGGCAGGTAGAAACAACGGAAATGCGCATGTTGAGACGGTCATTTGGAGTGTTCCTAGGAGACAAAATAAAGAGCTCACGCATTCGTGAAAGCCAGGGCCACACAGACATCAATAGCAATATGAAGGAAAGGTACTTGAGATGGTACGGCCAGAGCACCCGATCACATCGTTCACCATGGATGTCCCCCGAATAACATCCAAAGGAAGACAGGGTGGCGCGCAGCATCACAAGCAGAGGCATGGACCGGGTCAGCCCGGACATAAGAACGCACAGCCTAAGGATGAGGAGAGCTAACCCCAACAGTCGACGATGACAGTGGGTTGGGATGAAGCCAGGGAGAAGAAGAAGTTGAATATACTAAACATTCCCCCCAATCAACACATCAAACAGTGTTGGGGTAACAATAACCAAAGTAACAATCTTGTTTTTGCAGAATACGGCCGAATGTTCATTGATCTGCCGCTTTGGGAAGTGCTAATGGAAACGGGAACATCATAACAGCTCGTGTCCCTTCTGAAATAATTTTATGGTCACGAAATCGGGTCGTGGGGTGGATAATGGAATTCGAGTCAGTTCCAGGCATGAAGGATGTATCGAAGATGTATATCGGTTAGTGATTAACTTATAAAGTTAGGTTAAACCTTTATTTCAACTGGCTACATGTGGTACAGTTATTTGAGATTTGTACCTGATTGTATCGGTAATTGGAAACTGAGACTTAAGTGTTATCCAGTAACTCGAATCTCGAAATCGAAACTCGACAGAATTGTTCTGACCTATGCCGCAGAAACATGGACACTCAGTTGAGACTTCTAATGGAAGATTTTAAGACGTATCTATGGGCCCGTACGTGAAAACAGAGCTTGGAGCAGTAGCTACGACCGTGAACTCTACCGACTGTACCAAGATGTGCATATCAGCAAGTATATCAAAATATGTCGACGTCGACGGCTGAGACACGTGGAAAGAGTGAGCGCCTAATTAAAAGGATGTACTCCACAAAGCCGTCGGCAGAAGTCTCGGAAGGGCTGGAAAAGGACCCGCAAGCTCCGGGCGTGATCGACTGGCGACAGGCGGCGATGGAGAGGAAGGAGTGGAGGCGACTTCCTGGGGAGGCCAGCACCCAAACTGGGTCGCAGCGCCGATGGTGATGATGACATCGACGCAATCGGACACAAATCTCAAACAACGGTTAGTGTACCACCGGTTAAAATACCATCACTATAGCTAGACCGCATTCAAAAGAATGTGCGCAAAAATATGTGTGTTTTTACGGTGCAAAAAATGAACACAAAATAAGTTTTTCTAGTAAGTAAGTAATCTTTTTTAAACTAAAAAATATATGTTTATTTGGAATACCATATTGAGGCTTGGCTTGCCAGGCAACTTTACCCCGCTTTCTTCTTACCGGACAAAGCTAGGGAACGGTCTTTTGATTGTGGTCGACCTATAATATCATACTCTTCAATGGTGCAGGGACAACTCCACGCCAACTCAAAAGTGAATGAGGATATTAATTCTCATGTATTTCTTTTTAGGTTATTTCACAGAGCTGACGATAAAATAGCATGATCTCGACCTTCTATTACGCATGCGAATTGTTAGATGCTACTCGTTCTCGATATTATTCTATGGAATGGCAGTACGGACGCTTACCGTTCGCGACGCGGATCTACAGAAGAATATTCAAAATTAGTTGGATGGACAGAGTTACGAATGAAGATGTCGTGGTTCGGACGAATAAAGAAAAAGAAGTTAGCATTTGACGTGATGAGGCATCTAGAGATCTTGCAGCTCATAATGCAGGGAAAGATGGCCGGAAGTAGGGGCCCAGGAAAATGGAAAACATCAAACCAGAGACAATAGAGTGGCCAGTCCACTAAAGAGCTGTTTCAGACCATGAAGTGATGATAGCAAATATGCCAGCCGACGTCCTTTGAAAGAATAGGACACAAGAAAATGAAGAAAAAGAACTATAATTTGATCGATTTATAATTTTATTCGAATCAATCATTTGAGCACAATGACTATGTATATTGACGAGGAAAAAAAGTAACCCATAAAAACCAAGTTTTTATTATACTCCCTTTCTTTGTGAAATATAACAACAATTAAAGATGAATTAAAGCGTACAACATAACACTAAACTTGCAGCAATTTAATATATTTCTAAAATTTCAAATGTTTTGAGCTTTGATAGCAAGCAAGCAGACGCCAAGTGTTAATATAAAGGGAGTAAAAAAAATGTCTTCATCTGTCGAGTCTCGCTTTCAAATATGTACAATGGAAATTCGCACGATGTTTGGGGTTTTTGTTTCTTTCAATCGTGTACCAACCGTGTAGACGGTATAGATATGTGTGAGATTAACGAAATCTCTGAGATTTATCTCATTCCATGGACGCAGGCCGTAATGAGTTATTAAGAGCATGATTTACTTATCACCAACGTCACACATTTGATTGGTTGGCCGTGAGGTGTTAATTAACCAATCAGAACCATGTCGGAGAGATTAAAATGAGATTATTGTTGGCTATCAAATGCAGTGCAGAAATTAACGTAATTAGATTTTGGAAAACTATCTCAGATACGCGTTCATCACACCAACTGCAAATGTACATTTTTTCTGTTTAAAAAAATGTTTGTAAAATCAGATAAATAAATTTAATTTTATCTTTTAGTAATTATTAAGCTTGTATTAAAGTTCACGAGGGGTAACTATCATTCAAATAAAATAAAAAATCAGCATTAAATATTGAATTTAACAATGTACAAGTATTCAATGTAGATTGATTCATTTATTAAATCCTACAACAAAATCCTATTTTTTATATAATTACATGGCTATATATAACCCGGATAGACTTCTTATGACATTACATTAATAAGTTACAACAATTTTTTTTTTACATTAACACACGTTACAATATGAATTAACTCGCTGTTTCTGTTAATCCAAATCACCTACGATCTCTTACGGTAGAAATTCTACTTAATTTGCCTCTGAAAAAAATTGCTTTCACAAAATAACAATTAAAATTAAACTTACTAAATACTAATTATCGCGAAATCGTTGTGTGTTTGTGTTAGCGTGTAAACAGCGCCATCGTGTAGCGTTAGATTCGTTCTTTTCCGAATGCCATCCACCTCAAAACTCGAACGTCACTTTTATAATAATACCTACAAACCGATAGATGTCGCCGTATAACGTCCGATAAAAAAACGTTATATTGATTTTAAATGTATTATCATCATTAAGTCTCTGCCAAATTTCAGACCGATTGTTTTTCAGTTATCCGCTATAGATTGACATTAAATAAATAGAAAACTTCACCCTATGATATTTGCTGAAATGCAATTCCGATAAGTTCGTGTTGGAAGTTTTTTCGGAGCCGAAATTTTTTCCCGTCAGAAATACAAACTAAAACTTTTATAATGGCACTCAAATTTCCAGATCGATTCCACCCCATGTATATGTGAAATTTACCCTCACTTACACTATTACATCAACAGCACGAAATGTCAGCATTCGGCCTTGACTTTATAGATACACACACACACTTACAGCATTATTCGTAAATCATCATCATCATCATGGCGTCAGAAACGTCGGCAAAAAATATTTTCTAGTATGCACTCCTCAAACAGACTCAAGAACCTACTCCCAATTTACTGTTCGATTACGATTCCATTTAATCAACATAGATTATACATATCCGTTGTAAGAGGTACATTGGAATACAACTCAACTTTGTGGTCGCCTTACTGTTACACACACTCTAGGAAGAGATTGAGATTTGTAAATTTTAAAATGCGTATGTATTCCAATAGAAAGCACAAATTGTGATAATTGAATGATTTTATTTATATTTTTTTTATTTATTTATTTCAAAGGTTACAAAACCTATTACAGTAATTTGATGTTGTACTAATTACCTTATAATATAAAATGAGAGTAAGTAAAAGTAAGCGTAAGATAATAAAGATAAAATATGTAGAATACAGAGTTAATATAAAATAACATCATAATGTCAAAAGTAAGCATAAATGTGCTTCATTTGAAGAAATTATCATCCAGAAGAGATGTCAGCGACTTAGTGTTCCTATTTAAAATTATCAAAAGTATGTTGGACTGCCCTGAACTGATTCAGATGGTCTCGTATAATATACCGAGACAAACGAGACATCACGAAGTGTTCTTTGGACTAACTATGCATTAAATTCACCATTAACACGCATTCATCGCATTGGAAACTAATTTTCGGAATTATTAGACGTTTTTCGTTATAGAAGTATATCCGAATTAAAGAATCACTTAGACTGTCTACAAATAGAATAAATTACATTTTAGTGGACTAAATTTTACTTATATCTTGTTGCTCATGTTGTTTATTCCCATATAGGTATATTGATCATTTCTATTGTTAAATTATTTTATAATGTTTATTTTATATTATTTTTTTTCTTTTAAATTATTTACAGTGTTTATATTAGGTATTTAAAAATCTATATGTTTATATTAGGTACTGTAAAAGCCCACTAGGGCGTCGATTAATAATAAATAAATAAATTATAGACGTCTCATAGAGACGAAGCTTTATTTTTATATGACGTAGGTACAGAAGTCTTTTTGGGGGTTCATAGAGCTCACGACCTATCGTACGCTAGCTTAAGTGATCACTTTATACAAGTCAACGTTCACCAATTCCATGCATGATAGACTACCACATCTATGAAATTTTTCTGAATATTTAAAAAAAACTGGTCTAAAAAGGAGTTAAAAAATTGAAATAATTTTCAGGCGTATTCTGGTAATTTGTAATAATTCGAAAGAGTCTCATATACACATGTAAAGAGTATTGCTTTAAACTCCAATCAAAATAAAGATATCTCATCATCAATAGTGACATCTGTATTTGATTATGGGAATGGCAAAGCTTTCGACTGCAGGTGGCGGCAGTGAAAATACAACTCACATACGAAACAATATGTGCAAATTAAACATATATATACAACTTCCAAAAATTAGAATAGATGTGGTAGCCTGTCATGGATGGAATCGGTGAAAGTTGCATTGTATAAAGTGATCACTTAAGTCAGCCGAACGATAGATAGGTCGAAAGCCCCATGAACATCTAAAAAGACTTCCATATTTACTTTTCCATATAAAAATATAGCTTCGTCTTTATGAGACATCTATAATATATCTTGATTAATGATGTCCCCCGGAGATAAAATCCAATACTGTGTTCTTGAAAAATATTCTAAACAATTAATTTTTTTTTATAATTGATATAAGTATCTGTAATGATAGTAAAAATTTTTCCAAAAAATAAGTCGTTGATATTGCATATCTCCATAACTATTGATATTAGGTCATAGTTGCTTGAACAAATTTTGTATGGTCACTCATAAGAATCGCTTTTGATTTAATCAAAAGCAATTTTATATTCTTATATCACTCGGGAAACAGTCATCCTTTGGTCGGTGACTGGCGACTTCGTGGTGTGAAAATATTCTGTTGCACGATGCGCGCGAATTCCGTTGCATCCTAAAATTACTCTCCAAACGCGCCTAAAGCCTAAAACTTCAAAAGGAGTGCAATTAGGCATATTTTATATTAAAATCTGAAATCAAGTGTGATGTGTGATAACAATTGTGATTTTAATATTAGATACAAATTTTATTTGTCTGTTTTTTCATAATGCATGTCTACGTACAGCTCATATTTCGAGGTTCTGACTGCACGTCGCTGCAACATGTAAAACATATCATAATTAACCTATTTTACATACGTCAGGTTATTCGGCTTGACTTATTGGAGACTGTCGCTCACGACTAAAAGATTCTCTATAAAATTCGTTAAAAATAAATCGCAGAATAATTATATTAATTAGCGTAATATTTGAAGCGATCTCCCCTCTAAAACTAGAAAATACGTATTTATAATTTCGCGCAAAAATGCCCGCAGCTGTCATTTCGTGACGTTATGCCTCAGTAAACATTGCATTGTGTCTATGGCAACGGTTCAAAGACACGGTGACGGGTACCTACTGAGGCGTGACGTCATTCGCTCTGACCGGTGTTTCAGTTAAAATGGCGGATTGCACAATTTTATACTTTTATTTTATTGAAAATCTTATTAATCTCAAAATATTTTCTTCTCTAAAATCACTTACTCTCTAATTCTTTAATACTGTCATCATGCCTATTCTCAGATGTGTTATTACGAATAATACACCCGAAGTATACAACAACCCTTAATATAATACATTATTGATCTTTGTATATTGAAATTAATCTAAAATATCAATCCCGAATATTTTTTGTATTATATGAAGTAATTTCGGGAATCGAAAATGATAAATACGGTAAACTGCAACGAGAGGCACGAGTGTAAACGTAAATAATTGAAATGATTCGATTTTTTATTTTTGCTTTAAAGTGCGCCGCCCCAGCCAATATTTCCATATTGTATAATCGATAGAACATCTCACAACTTACAAAGAGCGTAATATCACAGTTTGAAAAGCAATTCAAGGATTCGGAGACAGGAAGTGCCAAGTCACATTTTGCATCTTTATCGCGAAACGAACGAACTTGTGAATCTGCCTAGTTAATTTTGTGTTCTACTTAAAATGTAAAATATACGTACACTTAGACTGACGGAAACTGTATATAAAAATAAATGTTCCTGTTTTGTGATGTCTCTGAATAGAAAATATTCTTTACACTTTGGGTAAAAGGTCATGAGATAAGCGACATCAAAGTTGGCACTTTTTTATCAATATTTCTGACTTATATTTTGTAAAACTAGTGTACCTTAGAATTCATTTATATCGAATATAAAAAATTCATTCGATCTGGTACAAGTCAAATAAAATAATTAAATCCTTCAGAAATTTGAACGTTATTTGTAAAATTATTGTCACTTTATTTGATTTGTATTAAAGCGAACGAATCTAAAATATTCCAACTTTTTACGGAAAATAAATCAAATATATAGAAAAAAAATTAAAACTTCTACGTCGCTTATCTCCGCAACTATCGAAAATTTATCCAAAGTCTAAATAATATTTTGTATTCAAAATTGAATGAATAAAACCCCTCTGAAGTTTTTGCTCACATCACTCATAAATGATCTTGGCACTTTAATTCCCCGAACCCTTCAATTAATATTGAAAACACACACTCGCTTGAAAACGCCGGAGCGAAAATATTTTGTTTCGGTCACATGATCGTTGGCAGGTGAGTACGTAGCGGTACGTACCTACCCGCCCGGTCGTAAAATTATAGTTTCACAACACTAGAGCATAGAGCACGGCGTTCGGAAAAGAAAAACATTCCCATGGACGAACGCGGTCGTGGAAAATTTTTCCTATTTCGAACGCGTTTCAGTTTTGTTTTCGTCATGTGACACGGACGGCTATTTTTATTATTAAGACACACAACACTTGTATTAATGTAACAGAAAATACTACGGTATGTAATTATACCATCGTCGGCCTAATCGTAAAACCTCGTATCGCAGCTTTCGTCGCTTGAAACTGCGTTTATAAAAATACGAAAATGTAATTCTGGACGCTTATACTTAGTGCAAGTTTTATAATGACGTGTAAACAAAAACTCGAAGGATTGATGCGGTTTTAATATTAATAAATTGTATTGTATTTACGAAATTTTACAATTAAGACGACGATTATAAAAAAAAACATTTATAAAAAAGCGTTATTATATCTGTCATGTGACCACAGAAACGTCCAAGAAAATTGAAGCTATTAACATAAAATTAATTAAATAATCTAAAGGGTGTTTTTTAGAGAAAAAATAAAACGCTAAATCTTAGTAATGGTATTGGCTTTATTGGAAAGATAATTTTATGTCTTTAATGTTTCAATGTGATTAAGATACTACGATTTTCAAAATAAATTTGCACAATTTTCAAGCGTTTTTCTGGCGTAGGTAAGTCTATTAATGGTGAAATGTAAAATCAAACTGAGCACAAATCGGCTATCAGCTGTCGCTGGAAAAAGTGTCTGGGATTCGAAAAAATCCACCTATATTTAAACACGAATTGCATTAAATTATCTTTCCTAAAAAGCCATCACTACGATTTTTATGTGTTTCATTTCATTTAAAAGTTCTATAGCTGTAAGAAAATCACCCCGTATAATACATAACAAAAACAACAAAACACAAGAGCTGCGAGTTATCTACGGCACACAAGTGAAACATAACCAAGAAATGAAAATGAGTTCTGTCCGCCGGCAGACAGAGCGGCAGCAGGAGCGCTCTTCTACCTGAAACTCCCCGTCCATCTGCGGGGCCTGCGCGGGCGGCTTCCCCGGGTAGGAGGTGCTCCGGCGGAACTTGGGCGGCGAGCTGCCGCAGGGCCGGTGCGGCGCTCCGCCCCGCCCGCGCGAGTAGTTCCCGGAGCCCCAGGGGCCCCCGGCCCAGGGCCTGAAGCCGCCGTTGCCCCTGGCCTGAGGAATGTTCGGCCTCCTGACCCCGCCGTTGGCGCCGTCGGCGAACAGGACCTGGTCTTCCTCGATATTCTCCTCCACGCCGAATTTGAATTCACCCATGTTAACACGCACACCGCTGAAAGATCGATCTAAACGCAAACTATCATCTCATAATTCGATTCTTACGGTACGATTCTGGCACATTGCACAACAGAAATATTTACAATTTTTCGCGAGTTACATAAATCGCGCAGGAAGTCGGTGAATACGGACGCGCGCGACCCGGTCTGCAATGGCGGAGTGTTTTAATAAAACCGAAACGCGAAAATGTACAGCGAGCCCCGCGAGACATAAGCTTTTCCACGTATAACTGCCTACTGCGGCAGAAATTCGGCCATTTCTTCGAGCTTGTTCGCACCGCGAATACTCCGACACACTTTTGGCGCGGAGATACGAGCACCGCGCGACGAGACCCCCGCGTCTCCGAGACCGCAAAATCGCGCGCAGCCTTTGAAACGACCCTTTTGCGAGGTACCGGTTAGCTCCGCTCGCTTGTGGATTTAGTTTTCCACGCAGCACGGTCAGGTGGCAGCACCTGATACTAACCAATCTATTTCCATCCGCATTGTGTTGCGAGTAAACAAACGCAAACGTGTCAAAAACGCCACGCTAAAACAAACTCTCCGAAATCAGCGCCAAAAAACCAAATTCGCTTAGCATTTTATAGCACTTTGAACGTTCTGGACAGAGCTCTCCAACGCGCCCTTGCATACGTAACGTCGGAAAAACCCCGACTTGTCTCGATGAAATTTGTCGTAATCTAAGTACGAAGAGGGGTGAGTTTCGTGTGCGTTTCGGTCTGATAAACTTATCTATCTTTTCATTTCGTTCCACCACTCGCAGCACGTCGTAAATGCGCCGGATAATCCGCCGAAGTATAAGCGTTGCGTCAACTATGGTTAAGGTCGATTGTTGTGTGAATTGAGAGCGACTTGGGTACCGTTTCGTGACTGATGGATCGATAGCATAATAGACATGCGTGTGTGAAGTATTCACGGCAAAACCAACCTTCAGGATATTGTTTGGAGAAAATGCCGCTAGGGGCGCTGCCGTCGGAACATATGGGATGCCATATGATCACGATGGTACGTGCGGTACGACCTGCTAATAAAGTGCGTGGAGTATGTTTATAAATAATGTATTTCGTTCAGCCTCCGCCCACGTCATGGCATTAATAAAATATAGTATTAGTGGATTTAAAGTAGACACTTTTTCTGTTTGCTCTTTACTATCAAACTATTTGTTATCATTTCGTCTCAGATAAGAAACGCTGTGCTACATCGTGTTTTATAAATAAAACTAGCACTCGGGTGAGCGTAATTGATTGGATAGCTTAAAGCATTCTAGAAAACCGTGTCAATATATTCGGATTTGATAAACGTGAACATTTTGCGATTTTGATTTACTTTTTCACTAATTTATTTCATTTTGCATGCTCTTCTGTAGTAATGTGCTATATTACAAATTGATCAAATATATTATTGATATACAATGTAAAACAATAGATCAATTTTTAGACGTGTTTGTTTAATTTAACAATATAAATAATAATTGCTTTGATAAAAAGAATATTAATTATATTTCAGGTTTAATTTAAATGAGTAATTTTTTTCACTACTTCCTGTAAATTTGTAAAAAATATATATAGCTTGTAACGTATACAAAACATCTTGAAAACAATGAGCACATGTAATCTAATATGTGTTGGGCCTGTTAAACTTTTACCTATGCCCAAAAGAAAATCAGCGATAAATAATTATTTGTCAATAACCTGTTTGATAAGGCGTAAAGAAAAATTCATAATTAGAGCCATATTAGAGTCTACTTATCTTATCTATGGAGCCTACATGTATTTCTAAAGTGTTGCTAGTCTAAATACGAAATTCCAACTATGCAATTTTTTATACATCCAAATACCATAGTTTCAAATTGACTTAATTGTTAGCTCTACTACCCGGCTTCGTTCAAGATTTAGAGTCTTATTAATTTCAGATTATTGTTGCTGTCAGAAATGAAAAAAAATCTAGTTATCCCATTCAAAGCGAGTTTGAACCCATTTAAAGAAAATTTCTCATTGTGTCTTCAAAAGCGATTTCTTTATGATAGTTAATTGAATAATTTAAAAGCTGCTTACTTGATGATAAAAATGGCTTGTGAGCTGAAAATAGGTGTTGATCAAGAAATTCCAGATGAAATAAGCTGTTTAAGTATCACGACGCCAGAGCACAGAGCCGTTCGAGAGTTTTTGCTGCTTAAGCTGAACAAACATTCTGGTTAAGATTAAGATCTTTAAAATAAAACATAAGTATACATCTTTAAACCTTACAATTCAATTTAAATCCCATATAAAGGAGTTGAATTTAATAAAAATACATATTATTGTATGGTGAAAACATCATCTGACAGCTCATTTAAAAAAATAAATTATTTTCAATTCATAAATTCAGTATGTATTGAGTTAAAATGTCAAATTATTATATTAAAACTGAATCCAAAAAGAGACTTAGAAAATAAGAGTTTTCAAAAGTTCCTGTCAATATTTTCAAGTGGTTTTTAGTATTGTATTGATACCAGGTTTCTGAATTTTTTTCTTATCACGGTAATATCAGTGAAAAAGCGAGAAGAATTTGTTGATCGATTAATTTTATTTAAAATTAGCATGAAGTAATCAACTGTCACTGATGGCTTTTATTCGGTCCTACGGGCGGCTAAGTTGTGGCTGCTAGAAAGTCACAGCCACGTGGGAATAGCCATTGTCTTTCGGACTGATCAAACATTATACTATTTACTAAGCATTTTACGCTCTTTGTATGTAGATTTCAATTTATAAATAAAAAAATGCAATTAATAGGGGTGCCATATTTTCTTTTCATAAGTGTTTATGTAATCATCAACTATTCTTGAATGTCTGTCGGTCCATAACGTCCGTAACTTGATGTAATTACAACTTTAGATTGGAGTGTGTGTGTATACCCAATTAGCGCGCGGCCCAAGTTACACGCAAGGGTTGTTATTAATTGTTATTATGTTCTTTGATTTTTATAAACAGCATTAATATATAAAAATCTGTTATTATCTGGATTAAAGATCAAAGACCTGCTTCGTTAATGATGTTGCTTTGTTAGTTTCATGTTAATGGAACACGGCGGTCGGAGATCTGTATATGATTTTCAAAAATGGTCTTCCACTATTATCATTTCTATGTCTTCCACTACAGACGAAATATTGGCTAATAAAAAAAGAGGTCCGATCATTCTGCATCGATATCATTTTTTTGAAATTACTCTCAAGCCCCTTAAACTATAAATGGCGACTGGAAATAATAAAAAAAATAAAAAAAATGATACCGGAGGAGTCATTGTTATTATTTTAAATTAATTCTTATTATTTGAGCGAGCGTTTTACTATTTTTGGAAGACATTACATTTGCGTTTCAATGTATTTTTATTGAGACTATTTAGAATGATAATACTCTATAGCTAAGTAATTTTTTGGCGAATATTTTCTCCCACGTTGGCAACACTATACGTCAACGTTTACTTTTGCCGCGATCTGATAAAAATGTTCTTATCATTTGCTATACGGACATGTACATATGCGTTTACGAGTTTTAATCAGTTATAACTGAAAATGACGTCGGTATCTGTGTTTGTATTTAAGTATCATTTTTTAATAGGCTATCGATCGAATGGCGAAGCGATTGATGTAGCAAAGCGGGTCAGATTGTATTCGCTTGACGTCTCCAACGGTTCAAAGTGACATCAGGGTGAATTTTCGCCTTTCATTATTTGAAATGGCCGAATTTAAAGCCACCGGTAGGCTAAATTTATTATTATTCTTTTTCATTTGCCGTCTTCATAGCATTAATTTGTAGTATTTATATATTTAATCTGTGCAAGATATGTACCTACAATCACCGGCATTGAGCCACTTTCTGTGGTTACGTAGCCAAGGCATCCTGCTTCTAACTATTTCTCTGCGGCCTTCTAGATTCCCCTGCATGATAAATTATAAAATATCACATTTCTCTGTGCAGAGAAACCTTAATAATAATAATGAGTTCAGTCAAGCTTAATCGGGCTGTTAGTTAAGACTCGTTCCGCCGTATAAATATACAAATTACCGCACACACCTATATGTTTACAAGCTGTCTAGCTAGTAGGAAAAACTTCGGGGCAGTTTTCTTTATTTAATTTTTAATAGAAACCAATAACTGAAACCTTGCAAAAAAATCTGATTCAAATTTCTGCTCGCTTTTGAAAAGTTTATTTCTTATTATATTTACATATCCAAGATCCCACCAATCATATTTGATTATCAGTGAGTTTCTCCTCATCACGATTTACATTGTAAAGCTAACAGATAATAATAGAAAAACATTATAAAAAAACATAAAATTTACGTATACTAAATCTAGTGCAAACTGTTTCAGGCTGTTTGTGTTTCATAATAAATAGCCGAATGAATTTTTCAAGCAAATGAATTTTTAATATTCAATATACCACACATTCATGTTACTCCAACCTGTCCTGTTGATTTCAGAACACCAGCACGTGCGCTACAACCCACTCAAGGATGAGTGGGTCCTGGTGTCGCCGCACCGCATGCTGCGGCCGTGGGCGGGGCAGGTGGAGGCGACAGCGGACGACAAGGGAGGAGCAGGCAGCGCCAACAATCCCCTGTGCCCGGGAGCCACGAGGGGAAATGGCCAAGTAAGGCTCGTAACATTATGTTAGGACTTTCCACACAGTATAGAATTTTACAGAGATGACATAAACCCCTTCTAGCGGAAGTATGTCCTCCCTCATGTATATTGGTGGGGGTAATTTAGAAGTGGACGCCAAAATGGGGTCGGTATTAGTATGCATCCGTCCTGATACTTAATATAATTAATTAAGATAATTAATAAGTAATAATAAGTCTGTTTATCTGCCGATAAAACTTTGGATCGATTTTCAACCCTTTAATCGAGCTGAAACTTTGCAGGCAGACTCGTGGCGACAGTAAAAATGATTTTTAAACAAATTTTCGTTTAAAAAAATTTAATTTTAGTATAATTTTGGATTTTTTGAAATTTTAACAGTTTTTTCAAATTGGAAACCATGCAAATGAGAAAAGAGCCCGGTGCGTGGAGAAGACGCGAAACCTGTTTCAATTATTCTGACTCGAGCCATGGGTCTGATCATTTCGTTTCGCCGGTTTCGCTGACGCCGTGCCCCCCTATACCAATTTTTACATTTTCAATATTCTATAAGTTTTAAGGATAGATTTTCCACATGAACTTAAAGCAAGAGGAATATATTGATAGAATATAAAATTGGAAACAATAAAAATGAGAAAGGGAGTATAATAAAAACTTGGTTTTTATGGGTTAGTTTTTTTTTAATTTTTGTACCCAGTAATTATGTTAGTGTCTTATTAAAAATAAAATATAATAATACAAGATTATATTATTTTTCAGATTAATCCGATGTATACATCGACATACGTCTTTCAAAATGACTTCCCGGCACTTCTCGAAGACATTCCCGACCCGCCCACTTCTGAGGATCCTCTCTTCAGAATGGCCCCAGCCAAAGGTACCTGCCGGTTAGTTTTTCTGATCTTTCTTTTTGTGGCATTACATGTATCTCAGATTACAATCTTAATCTAACTACAGAACTGACTACCTAATTATATTAGCTCGATCCTCCGATTTTTTGCAAGGATTTTGTATCTTTATTTTTAGGTTTAATTGACATTTTTTGTAATATAATTCTTTAATAGGATAAGGAATT
This sequence comes from Agrypnia vestita, assembly GCA_016648135.1. NCBI lineage: Eukaryota > Metazoa > Arthropoda > Insecta > Trichoptera > Phryganeidae > Agrypnia > Agrypnia vestita. The sequence continues at coordinate 229,441 of JADDOH010004652.1, forward strand.
AGAATACTTACTTACTTCTGGTGGCCGTATAACTCTTGAAGAGCTCTAGCCTCTTGGATGATGTCTTTCCACTTCTTCCCATCCACTGCCTTCTGCTCCCGTCCCTCCCGTACCCTGAGCATCTCCAGATCAGCCAGCACATTGTACATTGGTTTAGCCCTGTGAATTATTTTAATGGCTATGTCGCTGCTTGCTTGACGTACATTACACAGGAAATTAAAATGCGCATCATTGTATGTAAACCATTTGTACCACTTTGGGAAACGGTAGAACGCTGCTGAATCTTGTCACTATCTCAACGATCTTTTTGGCAAAGGAGCATCTTGCGAAAGGGCATACCAAGAGTGGTTTGTTCGCTTCAAAGCTGACCATATTCTTCTGACGGCTGGGGTAGAGGACGAAAGTTGCGACACTAAAATCTACCGTCTTCTATGTAAATGGGAAGCAGTAATTGATGTTAATGGTGACTTGGCCCCCAAATGATAATTGTACATAATTGATGGTTATGTTACAATATTATTTACAATTTCATTCATCAACCCAATATGTATCTTTTATATTATGCAACGATTTGTATAAAATAGCATATTTAATTTATATATTTTATTGAGTTGCTGTTATTAAAGTAATGTTTTTTATTACAGCGTGATGTGCTTCCATCCTAACTCGGATATCACCCTTCCTCTGATGTCCGTGAGCGAGATCAAGGCCGTCATTGATGAGTGAGCCAATTTCAATTATTTATATAAAGTTATTGATTTTTCAACTTTATTACCATTCTCATCCCCTGTTCTAGAAGGTATCCAAGCCCAATAAGACGCCAACACCTGTTGTGCACTGTTCCAGTACCTGATGACAAATCGGGACACAATCTGTCTTCGTTCAGTCTTTGTCGCTGTGGGAACTTAAAGAAACCAACTGTTTAAGGAAATTAAATATATTTAGAATTTATGAAAAAATAATATGTTCTCAAAGGGTACGAGGGCAAGTCAAAAATTATCTACACTTACACCGTGACACACCTTAAAGCTTGTCTTACCGCCTTCTGCACATGCGTGCTTAGAGTTAGTATGACTGTGGGCACGTTTGCAAAATTTGATCCTGATCGTGCTATTACACTGTAAACATGTCCGCTCTATTAGCATTTTGCATAAAGGAAGAACAACAAACAGTGATCCGATTTCTTTGGTTGGGGGATGTGAAAAGGGCTGAAAGTCATCGTAGACAACACAATACGGTGACAGTGCTTCACAGTCATTTTTAAACTACCATGTCAGAACATGGTAGTTTAAAAATGGCTGGACAAGTATGGCGCACGAAGAGGGAGCAGGACGCCCAACCTCTTCAATAGATGACAAGATTCACCAAGCTTGTGAGATGGTTTTAGCAAAAAGGCAATCATAGTTCTACCCATTAAATCATTGGCGACGAGCTTGGCTCCCCCACTTGTTTGTCTGTGCAGGTTCCCGCAAAATTAGATGTGCAAGAAGGCTTCAAAACCAGCCGAAAACTGAGACCGCCGGACCAAGTGCATTGACAAGAGAGGTGGCTATGCTTTTGCTTTTATACCCCTCAATGTAGAACGGAAAATGTGGAAATTTTTGATTTGCCCTACTACATCATTCTCACACTCCGAGATATTTATTTATTTATTTATTTAACGCCCTTATGGGCTTTTACAAATATACAGAATAAAATTTTTAAAAAATAACACAAGACAGTTAAAATAATAATACAGTTAAAGGTGCAAATAATAATAGTTAAAGGTAAAATAATAATACAGAAAAATTTATTGTCCATTTCCATTTCGTTGAGATGTAAACAATTGCATCAGCTTTGTCCTATACACAGTTATACTATCAGCAAAAATGACAGCCGCCTCTGCATGTTTGCTTGCTTGCTTGACATGCTTGAAGACGTAGCAATCAGGTTTAAACCTTTGATATTATTTGCAGGTGGATGAACCAGATGCGAGAGCTGGGAGCGCGCTACACGTGGGTGCAGATCTTCGAGAACAAGGGAGCCAGCATGGGCTGCTCCAACCCGCACCCGCACTGTCAGATCTGGGCATCTTCATTCCTGCCCAACGAGCCCAGGGTCAAAGACAGGTTAGATCGACAGCATAGAGTCGAATACACGTAACACCAAAGTCATACAAAGATTACAGAATTAAAGAAATTTATGTAAAAAAATTATTTTGAGTGCTAACCACCAAAATGTATAGGTTGCTTCATAGCTAGTTGAAAATACTTAAGTGGAGTCTTCATTCAATTTTGAATAGAAAATGTTCTTTACACTTTGGGTTAAATGTCTACAGTTAGGGCCGGTTGTTTCAAGTTGGATTAAAGTAAGCGTTCTTTTAAAGCATAGATTTTTACGTTCTCCACCAATCAGACGATCCGTTTTCGTAAAAATCTATGCTTTAATCAACCGCTTACTTTGATCGAACTTGAAACAACCGGGCCTTAAGGATATCAAAGATTGCATTTTTTTTCAATATTTCTGATTTATTTTGTGTAAAACATTGGACTATCACTACAGTCACTTAAACGGAATATTAAAAATTTGTTTACTTCAATACAAGTCAAATAAAATGACATAAACCTTATCAAAAAATAATTTTATATTTTCTGCAAAGCATTATAATTATTTTATTCGACTTTTATCAATGTGATCTATCTTTTTTTTATTCAATAGTCCTATTTTCATAGCACAAACGTTTAACTTCATTTGAAAAAAGAAAGAATATTGACGTGACACGTATTCCGTGTTCGCATCTCTAAAAAAAAGAATTCAGTTTTAACTTTAAACTTTTTACCCCACAATTCATATTCCAGAATAATTCAGAATATGTACACTGAAAATTATGCACTGGCTTATACAGGGTTATTTGTAAAACATTAATAACCTCGCAGGACTATACTCCTGTCTTGATTATGAGTCGAAAATGTTCAAGCTATTAAGACCTAATATCAATAGTTAAGGAGATATGCGACATCAAAGTCTGCATTTTTAAAAAATATTTCTGACTTATTTTTTGTAAAACGGACTATCATTACAGTAACTTATATCGAGTATGAAAAATTCATTCCCTTTAATACAAGTCAAATAAAAAAATAAATACCTTCGAATTCCAATTGGAAAACATTCTAATTGGAATTTTTTCAGGGTTTTAATCATTTTATTTAATTTGTATTAAAACGAATGAATTTTTCGTAATTGATATTAGTTACTATAATGATAGTCAAACACTTTACAAAAAATAAGTCAGAAATATTTTGAAAAAAAAAAGTAAACTTTGATGTCGCATATCTCCATAACTATTGATATTAGGTCACGATAGCTTGAACATTTTCGACTCATAATCAAGGCAGGAGTATACTCCTGCGAGGTTATTAATGTTTTACAAATAACCCTTTATAGTAAAACTCCATTAATTTGATATTCGACCTCATTCTACATTTGAGTAGCTGCGTATCAAAACCTACCCAACGACCATTTTCGTTTTTTTTTTTTAGATTTGAATTTCAGTATATTCTCTAAGCTCAATCCTTCTTTTATAATATTAGTTTATACTATCATAACATGTGCCAATCTGAAGTTATTGCTATTAAAAAATCAACTTGAGTTTCAAAACCTACCTTAAACCAAATTAACTGCCTTTCATAATCGACTTGCCAAAAAAATAGTTCATGGCGTTAGGTAGGTTTTGATACGCAATGCCTCATTTTTCTAACCCACAAGTCCCAAAATATTAATTTCATAGAAGATTAACCCCGATAATTCTAAAACTCGGATAATTCGAAATAATTTTTAGCCCCTTGCGCCATAAATCAATACATTTTAGGTCTCATAATTTTTTTCGCATGTGAGAAAAACAAATATGTCTATTTTGGGTACTTTAGTAATAGAAATTTCGTGAAATATGCAAAAATACAGACATTTTTCATGAAATTAATGGCTTTTTTCATGAGTTTTACGATTTCTGGCAAATTTTTCAATCGTTTTTTTTTTGTACCTTGAATTTTGAATTAACGGGGTCCCGCATAATTCAAAATGTTTTTTCGATTACTTTGAATTTTCGGTTCTACCGTATCTATAAATATTTTTATTTTAACATTTTCAGATGTCAATTGGATTACTTCAATAAATATGGCCGTGTCCTGCTCGTTGATTACGTGAAGAAAGAAGTGAAAGCCAAGGTATTTTTTAACATGCATGCTTCACCTTCAATTCCTGGCTCCTTCGTTAGGGCAGACCAATCACAAAATTACCGCTTTATTTATTCATGTTTGTTTACATATTATTTAATGTATATATATATAACGGTTGTCAATGTCTTCCAAGTAACCACACAATTTAGTGAAACCATTAAAGTAGATTTGTAGTATACAATGTTACAGTGTCGAATCTAGCTCCACGATAATGAGACAAATAGGAAATGGATGGGACCAGGAAGGGTTAGACTGGGTTTTGTGAAAGGTAATATTGCTTTAGTCTGATTTTGATGATAGTTGTGGTCTGTGATGATGTGGTGCCGACGCATAGTTGACTCCACAGCCTAGCCGACTGCACTTGGAGTGAGGAGCTGAAGATGTCAGTATTATGAATGGGGATGGATAGGGAAGCACTGTCAGTTAAATGGAGTGGAAGACCATGATTAGATAGAAAGTTGAATTCAGATTTCAGTGAGAGGGAATAGAAAAGGACATTATAAAGTGGAGCTTTATAATTTTTAAAACGGGTACCTCACTAAAATTTGCCACATAAAGGTGTTTTAAAAATAGCGTATTAGAAAAAAGTAGCTGATGTGTCATAGCCCTCAGGGGCCATTCAAGTATTACGTAAGCAGAATTTTAGTAATTTTTAACCCTCCCCTCCCTCTTGTCAGCAAAGGTAAGTAAAGCTCTTACTCCCCCCTCCTATGCTTTTAATCTGTTCAGATTTCTGAGCAGCAGTTGTCAAGTCTAGAAATAAGAAATTTATGGACTATAAAGGAATTTAATGCACTTTTAATATTTATTCAAGCACATCATTAACATTGTATTTAAATATTGTATTCTGAATATACTAACTAACCATCACGCCGTTTCTGCAGTGGGGTTGAACACCACACTCTTCTATCCTGGCACACCACTTTTGCTTCGGCCACATTCATACATCTTCTCATACACGTTCTACGGTTGTTGCGGCTTTTAACAGGGCCATCCTCAAATACTTGTAGTACCTGATCGTGCCAGGTCTTTCGCCGGACGCCCTCTATTCCTGTTGCCTTCAACACTCGCCTCATATATTTTCTTAACCATCCTTTCCTCGTTCATACGTTCTACATGACCAAACCATCTCAGCACTCCTTCTTTATTCTATCTACCACACTACAGCCAACATTGCATTCACTTCTAATTTGTTCATTCCTCACTCTATCGTTCAAAGATTTTCCACACAAGCGTCTTAGTGACCGCATTTCCACCTCATTCAGTCTACTTTCATTCCTCTTTTGCCAATTCCAGGCTTCACTTCCATGCATAAGGGTTGGCACTAGAACGCCATTATGTACCGCTAGTCTTGCTTCTTTTGACAGTATTAATTTATTTTATTAAAAAATCTATTAAATTCAAATAAATAGTCCTCAGTCCATGACAGTCTTCGATGACATTTGATGTTTGCTGCTCCATGTTGTAAATGTTGTGAATATATTCTGTTCAAAATTTTTATTTTATTTATTTCATATGAAGTTATTATACGTACATAAAAAGGTAGTTCACTAAACAAGGTCTGTTCTGAAGCAACTACCTGTACAGTTTTTTTTAGGTTTTAACAAAAGAAAAGACTACATATTAGAAATATAATTTTAAAAATTGCAGTTAAGAAATGAAAATAAAATAATTGAACTTGATAAAGAAATATAATAATTAAACTTAATTAAGTTAACACAGAATGGGAACAAAAATACCTATGTAAGCTATATTAGTATGGATGACATATTCCTTTCATTTTTAGTCCTACCTGCATCAAAGAGCCACTTCTTTATTTTTTGTATTGAATAAAGATGACTTCCTCAAAGCTTTTCCTGCAAGCTAAGAGACATTCTGTACAATGAATTTTTTCCAATTTTGTGGTTGCAGAAATACGTTAGTCTAATTAAAGTTACCTTTCAATATTTTATATATCATTCTGTCCAACTCAACACGAAATCTCTGTACCTGTTGTGTCACTAGGAGCGCGTGGTGTGCTCCAACGTCGACTGGGTGGCGGTGGTGCCCTACTGGGCCGTGTGGCCCTTCGAGACCATGGTGCTGCCGCTGGGCCACGTCCCCGAGAGGCTGACAGATGTGGCAGACGACAGGAAGGAGACGCTGGCGCAGATCGTCAAGGAGCTGACCACGAGATACGACAATCTCTTCAAGTGTAGCTTTCCGTACAGCATGGGCTGGCACGGTGAGACTCGTCTTCATATTCTTTTTCTGCACCTTGTTCTTTCCGATCGCGGAACCTAAAGTCTTGTTCTAGGTGAAGGTGGACTTCTTCAGTGGACCTCGGTTTTCTATGCCCCAGTTTTCAATGACTTTTCATATATCCTCTTGGTTTTCATACGGTTGAAAATGGTCTGCACCAAAGTACGTGGAAGCCGTGTACAGCGAGGAATCCCAAATGGACAGCGACGTCTTGGAGACCCAGATTGAGATGAAACCACAATGTGAGGAGATGTGGAAGTGTTCTATATTCCTGTTTCATGTTCCCTGTTCTTGAAAAAAATATACCCGGGATATTCCTATATTTCAAATGTAGCAATGTTTTAGCCAATCAAAAGACATTTTGATAAGATATCCCTGGCTAATTAATAAACATATTTTGCTCATCAGGGGCTCCGACCGGCCCGTCCCGCATGCCCTCCCGCCACTGGCTGCTACACGGCGTGTTCCTGCCGCCGCTGCTGAGGTCCGCCACCGTCAGGAAGTTCTTGGTGGGCTACGAGCTCCTGGCGCAGGCGCAGAGGGACCTGACTCCCGAGCAGGCGGCCACCCGGCTCAGGGAGTTGCCGGCGGTGCACTACACCCTTACGTCCTGAGTCGAAGCGGTCATCTGATATAGGAGTAAGGGGTTTTTAAAGCCTGTAGTTTTCCAATTAGGTCAAAAACAAATGTTGTCAGGTTGAAAAAGCTTTACTTTTGGCGCTCATTTTAAAATTTGAAAAAAATTTAAAACCATAAAAAAAATGGTTTTCTTTATAAATCCTTTATATGCGCGGTCTCGATTTCAGCGTGTTTACAGTTAGATTATGCTGAATGAACTCAAAAATGAAACTCACCGTAACTTGTCAAGATTTTCATGCCACTCCGACACTTTGTCCTTTCTTGATATGTAAATATGTAAGAATGCATTGTCATCGAGTTGATGTACAAAATTTCAGCTCACAAGAAATCAAGTCTGGCGGTGAACTTAATATAAAGGATTTAAAAAGCAGACACCGCTTATTATGGTTTTCTCATCTCCCTGTGAAGGCGCAATATTCGGTTTTCGGAACAATGAAGACTTTACACCTGATTATCTTCGCACCGAGATTTATAGAAAAAATATCAACCATTTAGAAAACTGATGTTTATATAAATTTAAGAGAATATTTTTTGATCATGTTATTAATTTTATTTAATAAAGTCTATAAGTTGTTGAATGCTTGTATTATTTTATTTAAAAAAAGTAATTTCAAATTTATATTGACACTGTACATGTTAACTTTTAATCTAATCTAATCTTCCTCAAGAAGCATTTTTTATGAAAATATGTATCTGCTCATAGCCACTAGCGGCGAGTAGTTGGGTTTCCAAATGAACGAACGGGTTAATTATACTGAACTAGAGATGTAGTTCCCAAATCTCGTTTAATCTAAGTCGAAGTTCATCTAGTTCGGGAACTTATGTCCGGGATTCATTTCTTGGATTACTAATGCGATGTCAGATTTTATGCATTTTCAATATTGTTTTATGGAATGTAAGCACAGACGCCTGCTGAAGAATTGATAAGGCGACTTGAGGCATTCGAGATGTGGATCCACACACCAATACTCAAAATGGAGTTACAAATGGATCGGATGAATAAAGAAAAATAAGTAATTAAAACAATGAAAATCTGAAAGCTTTAATTTCTCGGACATGTGATGGCTCACCTAAAAAGTGGGAGATTTTACAGCTCAAAATGCAGGGAAAGATTTCTGGAAGAAAGAAAACATCATGGCTGAAAAACCTGAAACAGTGGTTTGATCAGTATACTGTAGAGCTGTTCCAGGCTGCGGTTAATAAAGTGATAACAGCCAACATCCGTTGAATGGACTAGTTGTCTCTAACCCTTAATATCACCACACACATCCTGTAAAATAAGCACCGTAACAAAAAAAACATCAAAGGCTACAACGCACATTTATTTTTACTACAGAATTGTAGTAATCCAAATAATAATTGTACTTTTCTGGATGTCTCGTCACATGTCCAACATATTGTAGTTTTCGGATATTGAATGTTCTAATTTCTTTTTCTTTATTCATTCGAACCATAACCTCTGCCCGCCCATCCAGCTTATTTTGAGTGTTCTTCCGAAGATTCACATCTTGAATGCTTCAAGTCGCCTTATTGGTTCTTCATTGAGGGGGGGTTAAGGTTAATTCGGTGTAAAAAGGCATGTTGTCAAGAATTTTTTTTTGGCGATACAGGTAGTGCAAAGTTGTTTACTTAATTTCCATATCAGTCCATAGCGGTGAATTTCCGGAAGAGCCTCGAAAAAAGTTGTTTTGCGGTGTACATCATAACTCGCAACAGAATCATCTGAAACAAAAAAATCAAAAAATGCACTTGATTGCAAATGTCGCTCGAGGTAACCCCGTGAAGATTTTTTTTGATTTTTCAATTTGTGGTAGCACTTGGAAGCCAAGACACCGATTTTTGTTAAAAAATATCGGCCAATTTGCACACTATACAATTCAAAATAAAACACGACACTTCTTCTATTACTTACTTACTTACTACTTACTTAAAATCAGTCTTAGCATCGTTCAAATGCTCATAACTTCGTCAAATTTGCTCCGATTGACTTGAAATTTGGACACAATATTCTTGCGATGTTATGCATTCATTTAAAAAAATAAAATGCAAAAAATAATAACCTTACCCCCCCCTTAAGCGTTTATGCTTCCATTTCATAAAGCAATATTCGTATTCTTAATCGAAGGTTGAGATTGTGACTGCAGAACATCTTTTTCATGCGGATAAAGGTTTCACGAGCTTGCTCAATGCAGCATTTGATTTCAACACAAAGATTCCATCTTTCATCTACATTGCAACCCAAGTATGTATTCAGTTTCTTGTGTAACTGTAAAATCTCATTGATAGTATATCTGGGCGATGACACGATAAATATTTTCAGGGAACACGTGTGGAATAAATTTAAGACAGAAGAATTGTTCAAAGAATAATTTATTGAAGAAAAGCATTAAGTTCAACATAAAATAAATACTGGACCTTAGAAGAGAATTATAATATACTTAGAAATACATATATATATACAATGAAACTCTGTTAAGATGTCCTCCATCCAAAAAGATTTTATGATTAAGAAAATCATATTTTAAAGTCCTGGAAAAATGGCATTTGTAGGTATACACTGGGATCTTTATTTTGGTCGATGTTACACTTCGGAGGTAGATCAAAAGTTGTAACATTCGATCAAATGCATTAAGTTATACTAAAAATCTTCATAAAATAAAATTATTCCATCAGGGCAAGTGATTGGACATGAACTGGAACCCAAAACCTCTGCCAGACACATGAGATAGCCCAAAAAACTCTAACCAAAAGAATCATAGCCTCTTTATATATAGCAAAACCCCGATAATTTGAAATTTTTCAAACCCACAAGTCCCAAAATGTTAATTTCACAGTAGATTAATCTCGATAATTCGAAATCTCCGGTAATTCGATAGCCCCTTGCACCATAAATCAATGTCCTTTAATTTACATAATTTGAATTTTTTTTGGAAGTTGACAAAATAGAAGAATTTTTTTTTTTCGCAAGTGAGAAAAACAAATATGTATATTAATACCGGGTACACAATAAATATTACATTTTCAAAATAATTTCTTCAAATATGTAAAAATACAGATGTTTTTCACAATATTAATGGCTTTTTTATGAGTTTTATAACGATTGGCAAATTTCGCAGTGGCAATGTGATTTTTTTCCTTGAATGTTGAATTAACGGGGTTCTGTATAATTTGAAATGTTTATTTTTGGTCATTTTGTTCAATTTCAAATTAATGTGGTTCTACTGTATAAGAATCTTAGGCTTGGTATATATTACTAGTTATTCTAAAGATGAGAACACTGTTCTCAAAACATGTATTTATCTATTATAGTGGTGAAGACAAAGTAATTTTGATTTAATTTAATTGTTTGTGTCACCACAAAGTGAAAACCATCATTCAGAAGAACTAACTGTTCTTGGAAATATTAATCTTAGGCTCTTTATTAATATGTACTTAGCTTCTTACAAAGATCAACTAGTTTTTGAATAAAATTAAATCAATGCACTGAATTCCAACTCCAAGAGAGTAACAGAGCTAGTCCACAATACTTTGCAGGCAGGTTCCTGCCTAAATTGTAACTCCAAAATATTCTAACTTTAATGTTCTAACAGTTATGGAGATAAGCGACTTCAAAGTATGCATTTTTTTCTTCAACAATTTTTACTTATGTTCTGTAAAACGTTGGATTATGGTGAAAGTAACTTTTATTGAATATTAATACTAATCAAGTAAAATGATTGAGAAATTTGAACTATAATTTTTCAAGGAATCTACTTGTAAACCAAAGTCTAATGGGGGGGACAACCAAGATGGTAGATCACTTGCTTAGCGAGAGATACCAAGATCGTTACTCGGCACCTCCAAGATCATTTTGGTTTCAAAAAGGTTTTAATCGATAAAGCCGAAAATAAAGTAAAAGAGAGAGGATATAAACACATTACAAAATTTTTTAAATCCCAATTTCTGACTGTTTTTGTGACAAATTTTACTTTAGTACCTGCCGAATGAACACATGGTTTAAATGCAAAAAGGTAAAATAATGTACGGGACTAATTAAGAGTTTACACAGTTGTGTACAGACAAACTATTCTATGTTGTATCACAGATAATAATAAAAGTAGAAATGGAATACAGTACATGTTTTTGTTTGAAGAAATCATATTTCTTTTAAACTTTTAAACTTGCTTGCGCCAAAATTTGAGATCATTTATGTAATCAGGACCCTTTATTACACCAGGGGATAAAATAATAATGAAATTTATGTTTCGTTTGTATAACTAACTATAGCCTTCAAAACAAATCCCGTGAGGAGCGAAGGTTTTGCCTCGCATGTTTTGCAAAAATGTCATGTTTCGTTTCTCCCATCTTTTAATTTTCAATTGGAACAGCAATAAAGGGATGAATTCCATCGAGAAAGAAAAAAAAAAAAAAGAAAACTTTGTAAGCAGGACTATAGCAGGTGAACCTCTTTAAATTTAAGAAAGACAATTGAATTAGTATGTTTAAACTATGCGTACGACACACACTATTTAGTTGTATTGGTGTTTACGGGTATAAACACCAACACAACGAAACAATGTGCCTCGCATGCATGACTTACACATATTAATTCAATTTTTATTTATTTAATTTATGGTACAAATACAGTTCTTATATATAACGTATCAAATTAAACATTTTTTTAAAATACTTAGTAGTCATGTAGACCTCATCAGTGAAGAGATTGTCTTTTGTCTTTGTTGTCTTTCTTAAGTTGAAAGAGGTCTACTTGAGCCATCATGTTTGAAAATCTTAAGTAAAAAAATTCTCCTATGTTAAAATTGTGTGCAAAGAAACATATTACACAACATGCAGTCGGTGGAACAAAATCATTGTCGAGTGACACTCGACAATGGAGTGGGGAGGGTTAATGAAATGCCAGAGGAAGGAAGAAAGGAACGAAAAATGTCTAAATCAAACATAATAATTTCGTTGTCTGTCCGTCTCTCTGTCCCCGTAACTTCGTGGAATGTCTGTAATTTCGTTCGAATTCATAGCTAAAGAACTAAATTAAACGGCCGGAGATGGGGCTTGAACCCCGGGCCAGTAAGCTTGAAGGCGGCAATGATAGCGATGTTGCTATCGCCGAGCATGCATTAACTGTCAAAAATACAGTATATATATGACTTAGCAAAAATGAACCATTTCATGTTCCTACCAATCGCCAGGATTTAGAATAGTACCTTTAACTGCCGGGCAAATATATAAAAAATGTTGAAATATTTTAATAAAAGTCGTTATTACTATTTCATGGGTGTCGGCTATAAATAAGTAAATACATACTTATTCTTTAGGAACCGGCATGTAAAAGAACCGTCATTTTTGACAAGTTACAGCTAGTTTAAAATGAAACAGAAAATGTCATATCAATTTTAGACAGCTTGAAAATGGATTAATATTGTGTACATGTTAGAGCATATGTATGTATTTACATTAAGAATATACAATAAAATAAATAAATCACTTCTCACTAGGACTTACTTAGTAATAATAACAACAACATTGACTATTTTTTCATTTACTTACAAATCCCTCTAAAGATAGCCAAAATAATGAATTTAATTTGATTTCAAAAATATACATTTTTTATATTAAGGGAGCCTGGAATTTAGGTAGAAATCGGGTGATTTCTTACAAGGAGGTGATTAATATTATTTTCTTTTAATGACACAAATAAAGGTACATATTAAACTGTTTTTCATTGGAAAATTATTGAAAAACAAAATGGCCATGTCATGTCCATTCCTGTGGAGCTCTTCGCCGTGCATGTTTGCCCGAGACAGAAAACAAGCTCATATACTTATTTAGAAAATAAATATCTATAAATACTGATTGTATTATTTGTATGTATCTACTTATATTTTATTAATTACACCTACATGTTTCGGAAAAACCTTTCCATCGTCAGGGTGTTTTATAAATGTCAAAATATCAAAATGAATAATGTCTTTTCATTTTGTTTTTCTAAATTATTTTTAAATATTTTTGCTGTAGTTCTTGATTATTCACAATCATTGGAAAAATTTTTAAGGATTGGACAAACAGTTACATTTAATCGATTATTAGTAATATTTTGTTTATTATTATTTCTAATGGTTCTAAATTATTCAATTACAGACTAAAATTATTTATGTGTTAACAGAAAGTCCAAAATTTTTATCAAAACCGTGATCATTTTCTAATAAATGATTTGCTAATTCAGAAAAATCATGACTATTCAGACATCTCAAATGCTCTTTTACTCTTAGATTGAAATTTTGACCAGTTTTTCTAATATAAAATGCTGTACAATTTTTACACTACAGTTTATGAACACCTGAATTATCTTTTGAATTTATGAGGAGTTTCCCTGCATTATTATTTGTATAAAATGCAGGTCTAATATTTTTTGGTAGACATTTTGAAATTTGATTTGTGAAAAAAAAAGAAATATCGATAATGTAGCATAGGGATTTTCATTCCGATAAGTCATTTCTTAAAATGATTTACAAAAAATTCTGAAGGGAATATTTTTTCAAACTGTTACCAATTTTATAAAATGGTTGTTTATAAATCAGATATTCTGCATTATACATATTTCACTTCTTACTAAGTACTTGATCTCCTTTTCTACCTCGCATAGACATGCACCGGGATATGTTGCATATCAGACAACGGCCATTTTTAAAAAATTTCCAATAAAATAGTGTTTTAATAATTGCCTTCTACAAGTGCCAACTATAAAACTGGGAAGACTTCAGTGGCTGGGTCATGTGGAGGGAATGTCCGAGCATCAAGCACCAAAGTCCCTGCTGAACTCAAGGCCAATAGGGCGAAGGAGCTTAGGAAGGCCAAAATTAAGAGTGACAACATTCTCGAAGACATCTCTGCCTTAGAGCTTCGGAACTGGAGAGAGCTGGCACTAGATCGAGATGAGTGGAGGAAAATTATTGAGGAGGTCAAGACCCACCAAGGGTTGTAGTGCCAGGAGTGATGATGATGATGATGATAAGTGCCAGTAAAAAATTAAAATAACTCATCACCTCCTTGTAAAAAAATCACCAAATTTCAGGTTCCTATGAGCGTAACCCCTTAACAAACATTTTACAAATATTTTTAAAACTCAAAAAAGGCTTGTGCTTTGCATGGATCATTTTTCTGAACACGCAATAAAGCAAAATCTTGCCATTGTGTACATGTATAATATTGTTCTCAAAAATAATTTTGAAAATTAATAATACTATACTTATCAAACATACAGGCGTGATTGTAAGTAGAAAGAAATATCACAGTGAGCGTAAAAAAGCAAATTATTGTACGGAGCATTGTTGCGTCTGCTCTTCGTCAGCCGGGTCCTGGATGCCCCGGGACTCCAGGAGGGACTTGATACTCTCCGCTTCACGCAGCCACTCGTCTATCTAAAGTATTAAATATTAAAACACATAAGATTAAGGCGGCTCATACAATGTATGTAAATTTAACTTTTCACATTTTTTACAAAAATATGGGTATAATTAATAAAAATAAACTTAGTTTTCACCACTTTTGGATTGCAATATATCAACATGTTTCAGAGCCCATTGTCCCTTCGTCAGGATACAGTTGTATACTGAATATCCATGGGCTGCTCTGAAACATGTTGATATTTTTCAATACAAAAGTGGTGAAAACTAAGTTTATTATCATTAATTATATTAATCATGTCACAAAAAAATTATTTTGCTGTTTTTGAAGAAGAAAAAAATAAACATGGGTTTTATTATTTATCTAAATCAGAATGTAGAAATGCATTAAATGGAATAATTTAGAAAGGATTGCAGAAATATTAATGTTATTTAAATTCTAGAAAGAAGATAATAAGAATTCTTACTCAAATAAAATACAATTACACAAACACTTGTCGAAAATTTAAAAAAAAGTGCAGCTGGTTCAACACTGCTTAAATTTTGTCTCGAACAGCAATTTGCCTTTCCTCTTTTAAAAATTTTTTTTTCAATGATTTCTGAAATCTGTCCCCGATAATCTGATCCTGGATGATTGGGAGTCTGCTGTATTTCACTTACTAAAAAGGAGTGGTGTATCGGGAACACGTCGAGTACCTTATCGAAAAGAAGAGTTCTTCTGCAACCCGGGGGCTCAGCGTTGCACCCTTTCAACAGCGTTGACAGTGCTCCGTGGTACAGTTTCAAGGCTTCCTCCAGCCTGCCCTCCTTCACGTACATCTCGGCTGACATCCCCACTTCCAGGCCGGACTGCAGGCCCTTGGAGCTGGCGCAGAGAGCATCTTAAGAAAGCCGTAAGAATACATTTAAGAAACAATTCAACTCAAATTTGGAATAAATCTTGATAATTTTCTAGTAATACATTTAGAAATGGACAATCGTAATAACACAATTATGCTGCGCGAAGGCATTTGTTTTCTTCAGACATATTCAATGGATAATATATGTAGTGTGTTCAAATTATATAGATTCTTTATTTTTTCCTGCCAAAAAAATATAGTACGGGAAGTGTCTTTTAATAGAAATGTGCAGGAAATGTATTATTTAAAATTTTATTTATAAACATTATAAAAAAGCATCAGCCTAGGTAAAGAAGTGTCGTTATTGCCTGTCAATTGTTGTGAAATATCTAAGCGACTTGAGCAGTGATACTGCATTAAATTTTGTCAAAAGCTTGACGACACCTAAGTGGAAACTATTCGCAAGATCCAACAGGCTTTCGCAGATGATGCTTTGAGCATCTCACCGATAAAAGGGGTGGTGCGACCTCTTCTGAGACGGCCACAAATCAGTGGAGAGCAAACCACGTCCTGGCAGGCCTTCGACAAGCTGAAACAACAGGGTTATTGACCAAGGGCAGACTCTGATCATGCAGGATTGTTGTATCACAGTCTGGGAACTCGTAGACGAGGTGGGGATAAATATTGGATGGGCACATTTAATTACGACTGAGAATTTAGGTTTGAAAAGGGTGCCTGCAAAATTTGCGCCGAAGCTGCTAACAATGAAGCAGAAACAACTTCGTTTGGAATTCCCATTTTTTGCATCTGATTCTTTCTTGGCTTTCTTTACAAACACAGCATTTCCCTAGTTTGTCAGGTGCTCTACTTAGCGATGCGCGATTACGATTATTATAACTCGAATTATTCGATTATTGAAATGTTTCGAATAATTCGATTATTAAAATCATTCATAATTAAAATCATTCGAATGTCAATTTAGCACTGCGCGACGTGACGCCAGGCAAAGCCGAGAGCCGAGTACCGATCACGCCCACCCACTCCGCGAAGCATTCAACAACGAGTGATTCTACTAACCATCCCGAATAATTTCAACACGAGTGATCACTCATGATGGTTAGTAGAATCATTCGAATGAAAATTAGGTATGAATAAAAAAGATTCTTAAGTATATATTTCTCTCTCTTTTGATATACCATTAGCTTCATATATAAGAAGAAGACAGATGATAACAGAATGTCGTAACGTATTTGACAAACGAAAACTTCTTAACATAGACAAGGAAAGAGTTTTTATTGTCTTTCTTTGTCTAATCTCCTTACAATGTGAGTGAATGTTGGTGAACGTATGTCTTTTGTCTTTTGCCGCAGCCCGCGGCTAACTTCAGACCGAATGATTATTCGAATAATTCACTCGCCGTTGACGTCGATTATTAATTCGATTATTTACTCAGTTACTAATTCTATTCGAATAGAATTAGTAACTAATGACCGAATGATTATTCGAATGATTCACTCGCCGTTGGCGTCGATTATTAATTCGATTATTTACTCAGTTACTAATTCTATTCGAATAGAATTAGTAACTAATGACCGAATGATTATTCGAATGATTCACTCGCCGTTGGCGTCGATTATTAATTCGATTATTTACTCAGTTACTAATTCTATTCGAATAAAATTAGTAACTAATGTCAACGCCGAGTGAAATCATTCGAATGATCATTCGGTCCGATGTTCGCCGCGGTCAGCGATAATATTATTATTTGTTAGACGTTGAATTTTCGATTTTTAGAGGGATTTAAAAATAATAGACATATATTTTTTTATGAATAGCAATTTTGAAAAAATAGGTATGTTAAATTTTAATTATTTGGCTTTGAATAATGAATTAACATGACGCTGTGAAATACTTGGTGTATTAAATAAATAAGACATATGTTTATTGAATTTGGCATAGGTACCTAGCTCTGTTCTTATTTTTTGAGAACAATAAAAATAATTACTTTTAATATCATCCAATGTACATTATTTATATCATTTTAAATAATATTATAACCCCGATTTTCATAAAATTAATGAAAATATCGGAAGAATCATAAAAATAATAAAACTTATTACAAAAATATTCATATTCAAATTACGATAACTAATATGCATCAACTTATCATCGCTGCATATACCGAATGTAACATACCTAGTTCACAATATTTCGTAGGTAGATCCCTGCCTATGTTGAGTCAAAAACGCTCAAGCAACCATGACCTAATATCTATAGGTAGTAACGGAGATAATCGACTTAAAAGTTTGTATTTTTCTATTTAATATTTCTGACTAATATTCTGCAAAAAAGTTGGACCATCATTCAAGTAACATATGTATACCAAAAATTTAAATTTCAATCGCTTTAATATAGGTCAAATAAAATGAAAAAACTTTAATTTCTGAAAAAAAATCTTCAAAAAAGTTTTAATCATTTGGCTTGTGTTAAAGCATAGCAATCTTTATAAGTTAAAGCGGAAATTTTAATTTTTGTTTTAAGTTATTTTAATGACGGTCCAGCTTTTTGCAAAAGATGAGTATAAAAATGCAAACTTTGAAGTTAATTATCTCCGTAACTACTGATATTAGGTCATGGGTTGCCTGAATATTTTCGATTCATAACATAGGCAGGAATCTACCAATGAAATATTGTGAACTAGGTCTGACACACCTTGTATAATATAGCTCATATGTGATGTTTAGTTTATTCTGTGATAATTGAAAAAAAAGTAACTGCGAAGAATAGACTTACAATTTTTTTTTAAATTACTAGGCATACTTTAACGTCACTATTTTTTTTATAGAAAAAATTGTCATTTTTTCATGTTTTTTGCACATACAATTACTTTGCATACTTCCGGCATATGGAATTTATTCTGTACTGACTTACGGCCACAAAATGTGAGAGTATAGAGAAAATATTATATATTAGTATTAATTTCTTTGCGGGTAACCCGCGTCAAAGTCTGGTCCTCAGAAGGATCATTCGTCAACCGACGTTTCGCCTGAATCGCAACAGGCATCTTCAGGGTGCCTTGTTAATAAATTTCCATCACGAGGGGCAGTGCGAGCATGTCCGTTCGTATTGGAAGCTTACTACCAAGCCTTGTAGCCAGTGACATGGCCACTGGACAACGAACTTCAATGTTATTTACCAATGTTTTCGCATGGTTTGGCCATGTGGAACTGAGGAGCAAGGAAAGGTAAGGAAAATTGTTTGTCGAAGGCAGCAGAAACAGAGGGCGTCTGCGGAATTAAAATAATAAAACAATATATTCGGTGTATCAAACTCTTTTATTGTATTTTATATAACTATTAACAGGAAAATGAAAATTTTAATAAAAAAAATACAACTTTCAATTATAATTAAATGAAGCCATATCTCTTTTGGCTTTATGCCTTTCCAAAACAACTTCGTGAATTTCCTGCCGATTCTTCAGTAGTGTTTTGAAAATCTCTAACTGAACTGCTATAATTTTTTCTCTGCATATCACTTGGAGTCGTTTTGGCTCTTATTACCTGCAAACAAAGAAAAGGTTATAAACAGAGAATCTAGAAGAAAAACAATATAGATCAAATTAAAAAACATTTTGTAATCGCAAAGAGTAAATATGTAGGAAAACACGTAATTTTATCAATAATCTAAACTTCCTGGTGCATTTCTTCATATTCTCGAACCTATTTCGAAAATCTGTCAGACAGTATGCATTATATTCGTTGCGTAGTGCAGAAGTAAGATCTGACGATATGAACGTCATCTGTCGAAAAATTTGCTTGCTTTCTCTGAAAAAACATTGTTATCAGTGTTTATTACCATTTAATTAACAGCATAAACTGTTGAATATCGTTAAATCCATGAATACTTACTTTGTATCATTATCAACAATTTAAATCACTGTCAAACATTTAAAATGACGTTTAAATGACGTGTTGCCATGTGCAAAATTATAGACTTTTGAAAAGTGATTTGAAAAATATTTTTCAAAGGTTATACAAAAACTGGGGTATGTTGTTTGCATAAATTATTTTAAACCGAAGCCTCCCTAAGGCCTGGATGTTTCAAGTTTGAACAAAATAAGTGTAAATCCTGGGTTAAACTGAGTTTGACCTCAAGGTTACGCGAAATCTCACAGAAACAGTTGTTTCAAATTAAATATCCATAAGCGTGCTATAAATATTGTAGTTTATTAACGTTGCAGACATAGTGCATTCGTATTTTTTTTATTTATGGTCTACTAGAAGCATTCCAATATTCCGATTTGATTATCGATATTTATAGAAACAAAAAAAACTCAATCTTTTTTCTAGGAATGCTCTGGTTTGCATTAATTAATGAAACAACATACCCCGGTTTTCATACAACCTTTGAAAAAATTATTTTTTTAAAGACTTACGAATATTATAAGTTATTACCTTTGCAGACATAGTATAAAGTATACATCATTTTTTAAGTATACCGTCATATTTTTTTTGGGCGCAAAAATAATTGATAACTCGTAATTCGATTACTAATCATTCGATTATGAAAATCATTCGATTACTAATCATTCGATTATGAAAATAACTCATAATCGCGCATCGCTAGCTCTACTGCTCTAGCCTCCGATAGGAGATTGCACTACAAGAAAAAGAAGAATTCTAATAGTAACAAGATCAAGAACAAAGAAGTCGATATATTTTTAAATCTTACATAGTTTATCAAAGCTTTCCTTTGAAGCAGCCATGTGCCTTTTCAGATACCCGCTATCCACGTTCACAGCAAATTCTTCCGTTCCGACCGTGTCTTCCGGTATCGCTTCAGAGTCTCGTGCAGTTCCGAGTTTGGCGTTTCTTTTAAATGTTACCGAAGTTGACTTTTGGCCGATGGCAACTCGAGCATCATCGGATTCGTCGCCCGTAAGATCGACGATGTTGGAGCTGCAGGGTCGCTCGACTTCCGCGCCGCCTTCCTCGACACGCCTGTTGCAGCTTGAAGGTGTCGTGATTTCGGATATTGTAAACATTTTTAATTCTTCTGCGCGTTTTATGTAGCATTTTACCTGGTATTTGAAAATTTATCAAATTAATATACAGGATGTATCAAAGCTAGTACACAATACTACAGGTAGACTTATACCTAAATTATGAGTCCAAAATGATCAAGCAACAATGTCCTGGTATCAACAGTTATGGAGATAAGCGACATTAAAATATGCATTTTTTAAAATAATTCTGTTATTTCATTTGTCTTATTATTTAATTTATTTCCTTTTAAAATGTAAAGGCTGTACAAGAAAATAGAGGCAATATAACGAGGCAGTAGAATTTACACAGTCAAGAGACAGCATAATGTGTCGGGTCAGGTTATGACCAGCTAATGAAGAATAAATTCTGATAAGCTGTTATGTAATAGCATCTACCTTATTGCGAAGTTCATTTTTTTTAATCGGATTGGATTCTTCTGTGACCATGGGCACAAAGTACCTCAGACTCTCGCAGTAAAGGTGGTAAGCGGCTTCGTAATCCCTCTTGGAGTCCTTCTCCACGGCCTGGCGCACCAGATCAGCGGCCTGTCAATACAAGAAAAAATTATTTAGAATATTGAATACTATATTACAAATAGATGTATGTATTTCTTGAGACAAGATTACGCACATACACCATTCTGAGAAAATACAGTTTTCAGGTTTCATTTATTGAAAAGTCGCGTAAGATAAATACCATTTTGTAGTTGTCGGCACTGGGCATGTGCTTCATGTCCAGGAAGGGATGCAGGAAGAACTCCTCGTGGGTGATTCTGGCCACGGGATCGTGCTTCAGCAAGCTCTCCAGCAGGTCTCGGCAGTCGGCTGATATTTTGCTTTTGGCAGGTATCTGTAACCACGGAAAGCTACGGGGGTGAATCCACAATCATCGAAGAGGTATTTTTTAAATGAAAAATAACACAATAATTAAAAAAAAATATATTTTAAAGTCTCCGAGTAAAATCCAAGAGGTGGCTCCTCTGAATCATAATACTTTTTACCCATTTTACAAAAAATTATCAAAGAACTTTTATTGAAAGGGGTTTACTCATCGTATTAAACCAGGGCATATTTTTCATCAAATTTTTTTGATGTACGAATAATGCTGATGGCACATGTTGGAATTCTACAAAGAAAATAAGGCTAGCATTGTAGTACCTCGATTTTCTGTTGGCTGCGTATTTTCTCCTCCAGTATTTTGTAGCTGTTTGAGCTGTAGGGCGCTTTTCCAAACAGGCATTCGTATAATATCACACCTAGCAAACAGACACACAGTTTGGGCAAAACAATTGATTAAAGTATATATTATCAGTTGCGCAGTTTAACAAGAGGCATACCAAGTGCATCGGAGAAAATTTGTTTATATATTTCAACACACGGTACAAAAAGTACCTTTTACATAATAGTATATACAGGAAATCAAAATAGTAGTATTATAGTATAGTGTAAAATTACAGTAGGAATTGACAATAGAGTGAAGAAAGTTGTCTGAAGGTTTTAACAGTAACATAAATTAGAAAAAGGAGGTGTGAAATATATATGATTAAACATTATTTAGGTGTGAAGTATATAAGATTAAACAAACAGATATAATATTTGTTTGTGAATGTATCATGGATTCAGAACAGCAGGGCGTAAAGCTTTTAGCAACTTTATAATGTGCTAAACTAGAGTTAAAAATATCAGAAATATGTGCATAAGTGTTACCTAGCCTTTGCATTCTAGGTACAAGAGAGTTAAAATGTGAGTTAGTTCTTGTGTTGTCAGAATAAAATAGCGTAGATAGAAATATTATACATTTAAAAAAAATGCAAACTTTGATATTGCATATCTCCATAATACCGGCCGCACACCGGATGCGTTTTCGTACGAAATTGAGTAGTACGTATATGTACAAATACGCAAGTACATTCCTGACCTTCGAAGTAGTATTAAACATCGCACACTGTACACGATTTGGTAGTGCATATACGTACGTATAGATGCGACGTCCGAGACGATTCGGATTTGTTTGGAAATTTTTGCGATTTCGTACGATGGATATTGAAAAATTTGTCAATTTGATACATGACCAAAGTGATTCAACTTATCACCTGCATGACCATCAAAATACCTGGTAAGTTAAATAATTTGGTTTAATGAAGGTGTGGTATAAAACTGAATTTTACTGAATTTGGCAATATTTACACATTTCACTTGACCGAACTATCTCAATGATTTTTTTTTATTCTATCTATTACGCTGTAGCCAGAAATACATTCACTCCCTAATTTATTAATTGTACTCTCGATCGTACAAAGATATTTAACTCGTTGAGGGCCCTAAAAATTTCACTCAAAATATAGGTCAAGGCCAGAGATTTTCGTTTTTTTTGTGATTTTTATTTTTACGAAAAAACCATGAAAACATGCGTATATTAAAAAAAAAATACACACATTCATATTATTTTATCGTAAGTGTCGAAATGCAATGATTTTTATATCATTTAAGTAAAAATAAATTCTTTTTTTGAATTCCGATAAAGTTGCCAGCGCAACATTTTCCGAAAAATAATAATAATTTTTTATTTGTTTATTAGAGACAACACTACTATTATTATTTGATGCCTACCTAATAATCTTCTTCGGTGTGGTATATTTTGTTGCACGGCACGGCACACAACGGGACATCATACTCATAACACATAAATATGATACACTTTCACACACACACATATTTCAAATAAACGCAACAAAATTGCGTGTATTTTTGTTACTAAATCACTGTTAGTATTCGATTGAATCATAAACCAACAAAAACTGACAAATATCACAAAACATATCATATATATTTGTGTATACGTGTACAAATAAATGGAAAATCGAAAAAAATTAATCGTATTTCCCGCGTGACCTTGACGACGGAATATTTGAATTTCGATTGCGCAACACGCGATTGGGGCGCCATATACAACTATTCTATATGATTTTGACGGCAGAAAAACTTCTGTTTTGATTGTTGTTTTAAAATATAATCAGTGATATTTTTGAGTTGAAAATGGAACGACAGGTAACCATGGGATTTCTCTACTGGGAAAAAATCACATTTTTCAAATTCGATACGCGGCCGTCGAGAAATAATTAATTACATTCTGGACGCACCGGTGCACCCTGGCCCCAGAGGCTTTAAATAAAGTGCCTCGCAATTAAATTAAATATGCACAAAAAATGCCACAGATCAAAATAGATGGTGACAATTCATTCGCTGTTGCAGTTCCATGATCTGTAGGCTTTCGTTAAGAGTAAAACAAGCCTAAATACTGTTTTAGGAGACAAAGTCCGTAAAAATTAAATATAAAGGTGCTCCCAAGAAAACTATGCAAAATTTATTAATATTATCAACTGAATTTACCGACACTCCAAAGGTCCACTTTGGCGTCGTAACCTGTTGTAATGGGATTCTCGGTGCAACTCAGGAACATCTCTGGTGCCATGTACAGCGGAGACCCTCTCATGGAACCGACCCTGGATTCATCCGACATGTACTGGGCAAAGCTGTAATAAGGCACAATAAATTAATAATAAATGTCAACAAGTTGTAAACTGCGATCGGTGTTCGATTGGTAACTGCAATAATATAAAGGTTTAATTTGTAGTAGAAATATTTATTTTATTTTATTTGGGTGCAAACGATGCGTAGCACCATTGAAAAAAATTAGTTAAAACAACGATTCATCACTTTAAACAGTATTTAAAAAAAAAACACAAGAAAGCAATCAAAATAACAATCGCAAAGGCAGAACACATTATAGAACAACTAGGCGAAATATGAAAAAACAATTTATTCAAAAAAAATATACATACACAGAAAATTTAAAACACTATCTGTGCTATTCTGAAAATAGCAATATTGAGATGTCAGATCTTTATCCCAATGTTGACAAGTATGTATAACATTGTATTGCCGCCAATTTCGATGTTTTAAGTTTGACATGTTTGAAATTAATGAATTCAATCAACCAGAAAGCTCCAACGCGTAAACAAACCTTAAGTTATTCACAATTTTTTTTTTTTAAATAGAGATGCGAACACGGAATTCGTGTCACATCAATATTTTTACTATTTTCAAATTAAGCTAAACGCTTGTGCTATGAAAATAGGACTAACTTGCTTGTCTGGAGTAAGATTCGAACCTGCGACCTTTGGATCACGAGGCGAGAGTCCTAACCACAAGACCAACAAGCTACTCGAATACATAATGAGCTTTCTAATTGATTGAATTAATTAATTTCAAACCTGTCAAACATAAAAAGGCAAAAAACTGTGTCACGATGTTATAATTGTTATTAACTGTCAAGATACAGGAAATAGCAATATTGCTTAGTTCAGAATACGGATGTATATGTGGGGTATCAAAAAAGTTTTTAATGCAATCATCGACGATTACTAATTTATAATGTACTGAATTAGAGATTTTATAGGAAAAATAGCTTATAAATTCATAGGAAACATGATTTTGGAAAGGATAAAATATAGATTTCAGTATATTTTAAATTAGTAATCTTCAGTGACTGCATTCAAAGCATATTTTTTTTGATATTGCTGCTTTTGCTTGTATGTATACCACACATTTGATATAAAAAAATGAAAGAGCCAACAAATATATGAGTAAAATAGTAAAACATTAGATTTTAATATAAAAAATAGTATCAGAATCGTTTTTGTTTTTGTTTCTTTTGAAAATAGTCAAGCTATCATGAAACACATCTTCAAACTTACTGTAATCTGTATAGTCTCGGTGATGGTGAGTGTATGTGGTAGTTTGTTTTCTTATTATTTTAATAGAATATATCTTTTAAATGCGTTGACAATATGGTGATGGTGATGGGATAGTGAATACCTGACACCTTTGACGCATAAAGGCTTAAATATTTTTGCAACTTAAAGATTCATGATAGACTCTATGATTTGAATGAATAAATAAACTTTTCTTTAATTCAATCAATAGTCTAAGATCATTAATTTTTTTTGCGTTACGATGCAGTGTTTTTGACCAGAACGTACCCAAAATCTCCAACTTTGAGGATGATGTCTCCGCCTCCGGTCTGAGGTTTATGCAGGAGGAGGTTTTGAGGCTTCAAGTCCATGTGCACGATGCCTTGTAACATAGAAAGCAATAGTTAAAACAATTGAGATAGGTACATGTATGGATATATATTAGTTGAATATTAAAACCTACCTAACGCCAAAAAGTATTTTTTTAATCTGCAAATCTTGTTTAGAACTTGAATAAAAAGATATTTCAACATTTAAAATGAACTTTAGTACATTTTGAAACCAGACAATGGATTTAGGTTGCTTTTGAAATTTAAGCATTTGGATTCAGGTTGATTTTAAAGTTCAAGGAAATAATTATATTCATTACATTATTAAAGGTGTAGTGAAATAAAGTTCTCAGTAATTAAAGAGCGTAAAATATTATTACATATATTTGAAATTTTTATTTAACAATGAAGATATTCATATTCTATTCTAGTGAATTTGGATATAGGTATGTTTTGAAACTCCAGCTGATTTTTAACAAGCAATAATGTAGTACACTGACCTCTGTGCCTTAACTCTTGAAGCGCCATAGCCAGCTGCCTCAACAGCTTCTTGCATAACCTCTCCGGCACCACCCGCTCCTTGAGGTACCTGGATAAGTCTCCAGAGTTGCAATACTCCATTATGATGTACACATGTCTGAAACCGAAATAAATACAATGCAATGTATGGGTAATTCTCACCAAATTCCGAAATTCCAGTCCCGAGTCATTAGTGCTGAGTCATATGCATTAATTATCGATGTAATATTTTTTATTTAAATGTAAGCTATCAATACTACTATTGTTAAAAAAAAATTAGATATTGTATAGAAAATAAAAAAAATGTGATCAATTTATTACCTTAAAAGTCATTCCCTCACCTTGTCCCTTAGTCTGAGTACAACCATAAAAAGGCTGTTCATCTTAAATACAACAATCATCTATCTATCATATATATTAAAAAAATAGTGCATATTGGCCGATATATGTTTATATAAATGTTTGTAACCAAAAGTTACATTTCGATTTTTTTCGGTTTTTTTCTCCGTTTTCGCGCGCTTTTTTGAGGTTTTCTCTGCGAGTGTACACGATAAAAATATTTTGTAAAAAGAATATGAAAGGGGATTAATTTCCGCATCCAAATTTTTAGCTTTTATTTTTCTTCTTCTTCTTTTTCTTTTTCTACGCCCGTTTGAGTGAAAATGGGTTTTTGTAGCATTTTTTCGTCAGTTTTCAAAATTTTTAAATTCGAATCGGTGAAAATATAGATAATTATGTTAAGCATATAATCTAATTATTAATTTATTTTTTAAAAATTTATTTCGTTTTTACGTACTTTTTGCAAACTTTGCGTTTCCTTTCATCACGTTTTTTTCTAAAAGTACAAAGAATATTTTGATTCTAAAAACAGATTATGAAAGACTCTGACGCTGGCTTGAAAATAAAATTAGAACCATATTTTAGTACTTCTTCTTCTTCTTTTTTTTGAACTTTGAAATTTTAAAAATATTATGAGAAATATCTCGATAAGTCTTTGAGATAATTGGTTGGAAATGATACTGTTGATGCGTATTAATATGTTGTAAACGATACAGTAATAATATTTAACATTTTTTAATTTTTTAATTTTTTACGATTTTTTTAGTGATTTCTTTGTTTAGCGCAAAACTCGACGAATTCTGGATGAAAATACGATATTTTGAATTTTAATGATGAATTAGACTATATTGTACCTGTACTAAAAAAATCATAACGATCGACATCATTTTACTTAGTTTTTTTTGCAATTATCCTTCGCTAAAAATACAATTTTTAAAATAAATATAAAATAATGTGGAACAATATACCCCGACGCCAGCTCTCCGCCAACTCTTATATTATTTTGCGTGGAAATTTGTTCTTATTTCAAATGAATGATAAAATCGGTGAAATAGCTTTGACATGTCAGAACAAAATATGACATTTCAAATAAAATACTTTTCATTGATTTTCAAAATGGTTTATCTGATCATTACGCTTATTTACAGAGAAAAAAAGATTACAACAAGAATGCGTCAAATGTTTTTCATTATTTTTAAGAGAAATTAAAAAGGTTATAGAGAAAATTAACGGCCACCAAAGCCATTTAATAAATGCTGTTCTTTGTTAGAATATGCAATGCAATATTTGCGAAAATCCTCAGCTGTTTTGAAAATTCGTATGATTTTACTTTAAATATGTTTTTTGAAGACAAATATCTGAATTAATACAACGTTAAATCATTAAAAAATTACATATAATTAAAGGTTCACATGTTGGTTTGTGTTTTTTATAAAAACACTTAATCCATTGGATGAATTTTGTAAAAAGCGAACCAAATTAACATCTTCTGTCACGAAAAATTGACGAAAATCCTATCGAAATTTATCATTGATCGCCAGTCACAGACAATTAAATGATGAAATGTCAGTTCCATACAAAAAATGCGCGTTGTTGAAATTAAAAATGTAACGTCTCGGTATATTTTTGATGAATAATACATGTGTTGTAAAAAATATAAAGTTTAAAATATGATTTATCGATTTTGACAAGAAAAAAATAATTTTTAATTCAGTATAGTTGTAAAAGATTAAATCTAAGAAATATAGTGTTCAAAAATATTTATTTCAATCAGCTGTTTTCGATTCAAATATTTTTAAACATGTTAGGCGTAATGGTTGAATACATTTTCGTGTGTGCATATTAAATTAGGTACCTACATATGTTTTAAATAAAAATATATTGAAATCATTTAAGTGAGGTTTCTCAGCGGGTTTTTATGCCACAATTTTTAAAAAAATTGCAAAAGACATTTGCCGCGTGATTTTTTCTAAACGTTTATTTTATTCTTCTTCTTCTTCATTCGTTTCCATGCTAGATCTCCTGGAATTTCATTTTTACTCATATCTCGGTGTTGTGCGATCAGATTCAAAATTAAAGTATGACGTTTTGTGACGAATCCGGCCATCTTTTTTTTTACGTACAAAGTTTTTGCATAGCTTTCTTTCTCGCGAAAATGCAAAAATAAAACACCGTTTTAGGCGTAGTTTTAAAAATTAGAGACGCCATCATTTGCGCATTTTTATGAAACTTTTTCACCCCCTCCACTTTCCTAGGTATCTAACCAAGGTCGAAATATATAATGATGCAATATAGTATAGAATTTTTTAGGATTACAACGTACAAGTTACAGAATCATATATCAATAACATGCACCACCGAGAATAATTTCAGAATTTCAAGTTTTTCATTACTTTTTTTATTTAGATGTGTCGTAACGATTAAGGAAAAGCGTTTGAGTGAGAAATATTATACAGGTTGTTTTTTATGATGAAGTTGCGTCTTTTTACGAAATTGTGGTTGTTAGGTTAGGTTAGAATAGGTTATTGGACAGGGTGTTTTTATGATGAAATTGCGCATTTTCCCGAAACGAGTTGTTGCATAGATGTGACGTCATGATTTCGGGAAGGTGCTTGGGTGGAAAATATTATTCAGGGTGTTTTTTATGATGAATTTGCGCGTTTCTTCGAAATTAGCTTTGCAGGGGGGGTTTAATTTTATTATTATTTTTGTTTAGTTGTGACGTCACGATTTCGGAAAGGTGCTTGGTTGGGAAATATTATACAGGGTGTTTTTAATGATGATAATATTTTAAGAATTGGGAAATTGCGCGTTTACGAATGAGCTTTTGCATAGATGTGATGTCACGATTTTGAAAAGGCGCTTGGGTGGGAAATATTATACAGGGTGTTTTTTTATGCAATCTGTGATCATGTTTATCTGTGATCACTCTAATTTTTTTTTTGGATTTTAGATTTTCAACATTGATGACGTATTTTTTTGGGATTTTTTTTTTTATACAGGGTGTTTTTTTATGATGGTAATAATGTAAAATTGCATAAATGCGCATTTTATCGTAATTAGCTTCGCAAGGGGGATTATATTTTATGATTATTTAAGAAATATTCTACAGTGTTTTTTAGTTTTTGACGTCACATTTTGGGGATTTTGAATAATTTAAGCGTGACGTTACGTTTTAGCCGTTTGGAAAATTATATACAGAGTTGACATTTTGAAAAATTGTCAAAGTGTTTTGTCCTAAATATTTTTTTTTCAAAAACCAAATACCAAATTTTTTTTTTAAACCAAAACACAATTTTTTTTCCAAATACAAATAAACAAAATCAAAAAACCAAAATGCAAATTTTTTTTTTGTCTCATTAGTACTCTAAAATTGGAAATATATATTTTCTTAGGTTAATTTGCTTCCAGATTCTTAGGTAAGTTTAGGTTAGGTTGGGAAAGGTTAGGTTAGGTTGGGTTTGGTTGGGTTAGGATAGGTTAGGTTTAGTTTGGTTGGGTTAGGTTAGGTTGGGTTAGGTTAGGTAAGGTTAAGTTAGGTTTTGGTTTTTGGGTTTTTCATGGGTATCTCCGGAAAGCGATGCCCGATTTCGAAAATTTAGAAAGTCCTAGACGGGCGCAGCCCGTCCGCGCCTTCCCAGCAAGCAAAGCCGCGCGGCGACTGTTGTCAGCCCGTGCAGCGGGCGTCTTCGACCGCAAAGCGGGAGCTCTCTCACTTTTGCGCGGCTTCGGGCGCGCAGCGGCTTCTTCTTACACCCTACGATTTTTAAAATTCGAAGTTCTCACCCCCATACAAGATCTTTCACAACTCGGTCATTTAACATCCGATTTCAATTTAAAAAAATACCACAGATAGCTCTCATCTTCTTCTATCGAATATCATAATCTGGCACAGTCTGCCGCCAGGCTAAATTGCACGCGTAGTCGTGCAACGGGCACCTAGTCTATATATATTAAAGTAACAAGGGGTAATAAGTGGACTTTGTGTATATGTATGAAGCATTTGGTTTTTTTCGTTTTTCGTCGATAGCTCCGCGAAGCGGAGCGCGATCGCGCTCATTTCAACAAGGGTCGCGCGCGCAGCGCGCCCGCGTGTTTTTTCAAATTTTGCGTTGGGTAGGTACCCCCGCGGCGGAGCCGCGGTCATTCATTGTGTTTTGCCTGTTTTCAGAATGGTCCACGCGGGATCGCTAATAACTTTGCCAATTTTTGTCGGATTTTGAAAATTTTTCCGGATTCGCAATTTCTCGGATGTTCCGGAACTTTTATAAGGTGTGCGATATTTTTCCCCTTTCGTCCCTGCTCACGCCGAGCGAAATGGCGAAAAATGAGAAATTTTTTAAAAAGGCGATTTTCATTTGCAATCGCGCGATATTTCTAGATGGAATTTCGAAAAAGTAAAAATTGCTAAAAATCGACCGTCGGCCCTTCTCGCTTTCTACCGCTGGGATTTTTCGTAGCTTTCTCTTTAGGCCCGTAAAAAAATAAAAACGCGTTTTTTTGCACTTTTTCGCGGCAGGTTTCGTAACGGCGACTGTAGGCGCGGTGTAGTTGGGAAAAATGTATCAATGAGATAGTTCGATTACCAAATAGAGTGACTGTCTTTTTGACATTGATAATTTTTTTTTTACCACCGCCCCTGTTTTTGCTACTCGCTCGAAACCGAAATTTACCTTTTTTACGATAACTCTTTAGGGGAACGTCGTAAAGACGAGCTGCAAACGCGAGCGCGCAGCGCTCGCCCGAGCGCGACTTTTTCTCGACCAACGATCGCTTCGAAAGACGTGTCCAAGCGGTGGTAATTTTTTTTAGCTTGATTTGCAGACTGCAGACGCGGTTTAAATTAAAATCTGAAATTGAGCATGCGGCTAAATCGAGAAATACATTGTTTAACTTTTTTAATTTTTTTTACCCTTGCAACTGTTTTTGCTACTCGCTAAAAGCTAAATTTACCTTTTATTCAATAACTCGGTCCGGGAACGTCGCAAAATTACGCGACAAATGCGAGCGCGTAGCTCTTGCCAGAGCGCAACTTTTTCGTTACCAACGATCGCTTCGAAAGACATGTCCAAGCCGTGGTAATTTATTTAGCGCGTTTTGTAGACTGTGGACGTAGTTTAAATGAAAATCTGAAATTGAATATGAGGTTTGATGCAGGGACGGAGTTTCCATCTTTTTTAATTTTTTTTACTCTTACAACTGTTTTTGCTACTCGCTTACAAGCGAAATTTACATTTTATTTAATAACTCGGTCCGGGAACGTCGTAAAGTCACGCGACAAACGCGAGCGCGTAGCGCTCGCCCGACCGCAACTTTTTCGTAACCAATGGTCACTTCGAAAGACATGTCCAAGCGGTGGTAATTATTTTTAGCGCGTTTTGTAGATTGTAGACGCAGTTTCAATGAAAATCTCAAATTGACAATGTAGTACGATCGAAAATATGACTGACCATCTTTTTCGAATTTTTTTATATATGCGCAACTGTTTTTGCTACTCGCTTAAAACCGAAATTGACTCTTTTTTAGATAACTCTTTAGGGGAACGTCGTAAAGACACGCAACAAACGCGAGCGCGTACAGCTCGCCCGAGCGCGACTTTTTTATTACCAATGATCACTTAGAAAGACATGTCCAAGCGATGGTAATTTTTTTTAGCGCGTTTCGTGTTTGCAGGAGGGATTATATTTTATAATTATTTAAGAAATGTTCTATAGGGTGTGTTTTAGTTTTTGATGTCACATTTTGGGGATTTTGAATAATTTAAGTGTGACGTCATGTTTTAGCTGTTTTGAAAATTATATACAGAGTTAACATTTTGAGAAAATGTGAAAGTGTTTTGTTCAAAAATTTTTTTTTTAAAAACCAAAAAAGTAAAAACCAAAAAATTTTTTTTTGAAAAACCAAAAAACCAAAAAACCAAAAACCATTTTTTTTTGAAAAACCGAAAAACCAAAAACAATTTTTTTTTGAAAAACCAAAAACCAAAAAACCAAAAAATTTTTTTTCTCAAAAACCAAAAACCAAAAAACCAAAAATTTTTTTTTTCAAAAACCAAAAAACCAAAATTTTTTTTTTTCAAAAACCAAAAACCAAAAAATTTTTTTTCTCAAAAACCAAAAAACCAAAAATTTTTTTTTCCAAAAACCAAAAAACCAAAATTTTTTTTTTTCAAAAACCAAAAAACCAAAAATTTTTTTTTTTAAAAACCAAAAAACCAAAAACCATTTTTTTTCCCAAAAACCAAAAACCAATTTTTTTTTCCAAAAACCAAAAATTTTTCCTTCAGAAACCAAAAACCAAAATTTGGTTTTTTATGGATATCTCCGCGAAGCTATGTCCGATATCGAAAATTTAAAAAGTCCCATACGGGCGAAGCCCGACCGCGTCTTTTCACGACAGACGCTGCGCGGCAAAGCCGCGTGGGCTTTTTGGGCGTGGCTTCGCAATGAGGATGTTAAGAAAAATTATATTTAATAAAATCTATACAAGTTAACGTGATGTATCTTTCTGCGTTTTTACTTTTTTTCCATCTATTTTTTTAGAAAAGTTATTAAATAATCATTTTTTTCATTTTCCGGGGCCAGGTAGACATCTATTGACAATTTTTTAAAACTCGAGATATCGGTAAATTTTTGATGTTTACTTTATTGGCTGTAACTTCTAAACGCGTCATCCTATTTTAGTCATCGATATCTCTATCGATAGGGAAATAGTGTCTCTATCGATCATATTGAAAATAATTTTGGTACAATTACAATCTTCAGTATTACGTCTGCTTTCATCCGAGTTTTGTGGTTTCGACTCTGGCTTCGCGGGAAAATTTTTAATTATTATTCTTAAAATCACATTATGTAGAATTTAACGTCATCTATCTTTCGGCATTTTTATTTATTTTTTATCACTATTTTGAGAGAACTTATAAAATAAAATATAAAAAAATCGCTCAAAATTTCGCCATTTTGGACGTGGCTTCGCAATGAGGATGTAAAAAAAATTGCAATTATATAATATCTGTGCAAGTTAACGTGATGTATCTTTCTGCGTTTTTAGTTTTTTTCTATCTATTTTTTAAAAAAAGTTATTAAAGATAATCATTATTTCCATTTTCCGGGGCCAGGTAGACATCTATTGACAATTATTTGAACCTCGAGATATAGGTAAATTTTTGACGTTTACTTTATTGGCTGTAACTTCTAAACGCGTCATCCGATTTTAGTCATCGATATCTCTATCGATAGAGAAATAGTGTCTCTATCGATCATATTAAAAATAATTTTGGTACAATTACAATCTTCAGTATTACGTCTGCTTTCATCCGAGTTTTGTGGTTTCGACTCTGGCTTCGCGGGAAAAATTATAATTCTTATTCTTAAAATCTCAATCTGTAGAATTTAACGTCATCTATCTTACGGCATTTTTATTTATTTTTTATCACTATTTTGAGAGAACTTATAAAATAAAATATAAAAAAATCGCTCAAAATTTCGCCATTTTGGACGTGGCTTCGCAATGAAGATGTAAAAAAAATTGCAATTATATAATATCTGTGCAAGTTAACGTGATGTATCTTTCTGCGTTTTTAGTTTTTTTCTATCTATTTTTTAAAAAAAGTTATTAAAGATAATCATTATTTCCATTTTCCGGGGCCAGGTAGACATCTATTGACAATTATTTGAACCTCGAGATATAGGTAAATTTTTGACGTTTACTTTATTGGCTGTAACTTCTAAACGCGTCATCCGATTTTAGTCATCGATATCTCTATCGATAGAGAAATAGTGTCTCTATCGATCATATTAAAAATAATTTTGGTACAATTACAATCTTCAGTATTACGTCTGCTTTCATCCGAGTTTTGTGGTTTCGACTCTGGCTTCGCGGGAAAAATTATAATTCTTATTCTTAAAATCTCAATCTGTAGAATTTAACGTCATCTATCTTACGGCATTTTTATTTATTTTTTATCACTATTTTGAGAGAACTTATAAAATAAAATATAAAAAAATCGCTCAAAATTTCGCCATTTTGGGCGTGGCTTCGCAATGAGGATGTAAAAAAAATTGCTATTATATAATATCTGTGCAAGTTAACGTGATGTATCTTTCTGCGTTTTTAGTTTTTTTCTATCTATTTTTAAAAAAAAGTTATTAAAGATAATCATTATTTCCATTTTCCGGGGCTAGGTAGACATCTATTGACAATTATTTGAACCTCGAGATATAGGTAAATTTTTGACGTTTACTTTATTGGCTGTAACTTCTAAACGCGTCATCCGATTTTAGTCATCGATATCTCGATCGATAGGGAAATAGTGTCTCTATCGATCATATTGAAAATAATTTTGGTACAATTACAATCTTCAGTATTACGTCCGCTTTCATCCGAGTATTGTGGTTTCGATTATGGCTTTGCGGGAAAGTTTTTAATTATTATTTTTAAAATCACATTCTGTAGAATTTAACGTTATTTTATTTATATTTATATAAATTTATATTTTTATTTATATTTTAGTTATATTTTATTTATTTTTCATCACCATTTTGAGAAAAGTTACAAAAAAAAATTTTTATAAATTCCATCTGCATAAAATTTTTTAAATTTTATTGAAATAATGATAAAAAATTAATAATTTTTTTTATATATCTATATAATTTTTTTTTCATTCATTTGACTTTGTTTTATTGCTTCCTTTGGTATACAGCAATATGTAAAAAATAAATAAAATTCTCATTCAAGTGTGGTATTTATCTTCTTGAAGTGTATATAAACTTATAAGTTGTATTTTAATTAAATTTTTTCTAAATAAAAAGTAATTTAACAAAATTATTTTAATTCAACATTTATGTATTTAACAACCATACTGTGATTCTTTGAATTATTGCCATGGACCTTGGTAACGCTTTGTGATAATTCAAAAAAACAAATAAATTACTGATTTTAGACTGTCTACGTTGGTTTATGTTTGAGTAACATAAAATATGCTAATTACTGTAACAAATAAAGGCATATCACAGATTAATAAATATGTGAAGAAGTACAAGAAGAGGAAAACTTTGTAGAAATATTGGAGCCAACAAGTACTCTTGCTAAAATAAAACCAGATACAGCGTTTAATTATTTCAATACCTGTATGGCATGGGCTGTAGAAAATGATGCGTCTGCTGAGGATATTATAACTTTTCGAAACCTCCGATAATAACTTTTTAAGCACAGACT
This sequence comes from Agrypnia vestita, assembly GCA_016648135.1. Lineage (NCBI taxonomy): Eukaryota > Metazoa > Arthropoda > Insecta > Trichoptera > Phryganeidae > Agrypnia > Agrypnia vestita. The sequence goes on from JADDOH010004652.1 coordinate 264,975, forward strand.
ACACGTTGAAAAGAAACAGACCTCAATTAGGGATTATATGAAGATAAACTAGATAAGTAAGATATGTAATTATCATAAACAAATGTAAAGTATATAAATGCATATTCTCTTATTAAATTAGTACATTATAAAATGCTTTATTTTATTTATCTTGAATTTTTCTACAGTACTTCAAACATTTCAATAATCCAGTACCAAGTGGTTTTTGATAGTTCCGGATTCTGATTAAAAAGTACGTACTCCTAGAAATATGTGTTATTCAAAGTTAAAAAAATCTCATTATTAAAAGAAACGTCAATCAATTAATAAAGCAACATTATATCTCCATCAGAACTAAAATTTGACAGTTTTGTTGAAATTCAATATCAACTCTGTTGACGGTAAATAAATGATATAATATATAACAATTTTTGAATTAGTTACTTAACTGTTTTAAAATCTGCAAGAATAATTTAACATTTAAAAACTATGTTGTCTGAATATCAGTTTATTATAAATAAAAATATATGCAGTTTATGTAAATTTAAATTTCTTTAATTTTATTAACTTTTCAAAATGAAATGTTTTTAAGAATATATTCCTGTATTCTATTACCTGTCTCTGAAAGTGTTTCTTGAAACATGATTCTATTTCACTTTTATTTAGTAGTTATATTTTTTTAAATCATTTACCTTTTTATATAACTTTGGATGTGTGGTGTTTCATTACAAAAATGAATACAAAAAACCAACATTTTAATATATAAAAAATTACAGTTTTATTCAATTTCAATACCAACTCTGGTAACGGTGAAAGAGTATTTCATTATAAAGAGAACATTTAAATACTTACATTAGCTAATGCAGTAAAGTCACAAAGATCTCTCAAACGTTTAAATAAATAATTTAAAATGGAATTTTGTGTTTATGTTTTTGTAGAGTTCAATCTATATAATTAATTATACTTTGAAAAAGCTACGGTTGTTGTAAAGTTTATTTGATACAAAGTGATGTGAAATAATTTTTTTTTCATTCATTTGACTTTGTTTTATTGTTTCCTTTGGTATACGGCAATATGTAAAAAATAAACAAAATTCTCATTCAAGTATGGCATTTATCTTCTTGAAGTGTATATAAACTTATAAGTTGTATTTTAATTAATTTTTTTCTAAATAAAAAGTAATTTAAAAAAATTATTTTAATTCAACATTTATGTGATTCTTTGAATTATTGTCATGGACAATAACCTTGGCAACGCTTTGTGATAATTCAAAAAACTAATAAATTAATGATTTTAGACTGTCTACGTTGGTTTATGTTCGAGTAACATAAAATATGCTAATTACTGTAACAAATAAAGGCATATCATAATAAAAAGTATGCATTGGATTATAAAATAATACTATTTTTTTTAAATAAAATAATTTATTTCAAACCTTTCAAAATTAAATAAAATTACAATTTTAAAACAAACGTATTTTTATTCTTCATTTATAAATAAACATAACTAAGAAACATTATTTTAAATGTTTTACATATTAAGTAAACATATCAATAAACTATATATTATTGACAAATTTTGCGTACGCTCTTTCTAACATCACTTATGCTCAACATAAGCAGTGGTCAAGTAACATTAAGCATGATTGCTATTGTCAGATGTTTGCAGTCAGTCTCCGTATATTTATTCATCTTTCGATATACAATATGACATTTTTCCATATTATTCCCAAAAGTCAATTTGTAACTAACGTGGCATCTGAAACACATTTGAAGCTCTTATTAAACATTGAAAAAGCAAATTTGTATAAAACGTAGAAGAAAAAACTGATATATTTTAAATAATTGATCTTTTGGTCAGTCAATATTCTCATTCTGATATATATTTAAAAAAGTAAACCAGTTACAACTTATAACATGTAATATGTTTAATATAACAAACATTCAATTCTTAACTTTTTTAAATATCAATTATGGTTAATAGACAATTTTATTTAAAACTACAATAAGAAAACAAGGTGAATTGATAAGTCTTTCATACATACCATTAATAATAACCTCAAAGAAACTACGTTGCCGTTCATGTATCTGTCATTTATGTCACAGATAATATTTTTCAACAATAGAGTAAAATACCAAAATCCTGGCACTACTCAATCTACTCTTTTTTATTATCCTATATCGGTCTTACTCATTCGCTGCCAGGTTGGCATATTTCTAATACTAAAGATAACCGTAAAATCTAGAACTATAAAACAGAATTGAGCCGCACGACTGCCATCCAAAATTTGTCCTCATTGTTCCGTCAGTTTATTTCTTTATTATTTTAAAGAAATAGATAAACCACCAAAATATTTCAATGCAGTAAGTAATATTTAAATATATTAACACAATCTATAAGTATATACAGAAAACAAATATAAAAGCACAAAGGATACACAGGATGTAAGAAGCAAACAAGTCGGAACAATTGAGGGAATGGGAAAATAAAACTCTTTCCGGCAACACTAAAAAAATAAACTCTACGTTTTTTACGATATGAAATATGAAAGTTGTAAACTAAATGTGTTCTTATTCAGTAAAAAAGAAGCCATTTTGAAATAAATTGATAAGGTAAGAGTACCAATCATTTCTCATTAATTATTGATATATTTGCTAATGTATTAATTTATTTATAATCGTCATTTACTTAATTATTTATGCTAAAATAAAAGGTGCTATTAAATGATTACCATAATTTTATTTTTCTCAATATTGGCACAGGGTAACAAAAATAGGATAAAATTAAAATACGTATATATGTACATAATTTTTAAATCATATTAATATAGTTTTTAATTATGAATGCACATTTTTTTCAAAAAATAAATTTCCTGTACATGTATCCAAAAAATGGCAGGGTACCAATAGTTAATAATCCTATTTGTGACATGGTGCCAATTAAAGATTAGATAACGCCATAATTGGTTGTTTATGTAAACATTTTTTTTATATTCTGCAAGTTTTAGGGATTATGTTTCAATTTATTTTAGATCTTCAATAATTTTTTTAGTAAACTGAAACTCGATTGTGTAAAACACATATCTTTTAAAATCATTTTAGTAAGATTGTTGACTCGTGTCAGTGATTAAATGTATTTTTTATTTATTGTAGTAAAGAATTTATTAAACGCTTATAAAAGAATCAGATAAACCTCTTAACAAAAAAGGTACACTAAAGTATCACAAGAATCAGTTATTCAAATAGTGAAAATATCTAGATTAACAAGTTTGCTTTGAAAACATGTGGGTAATCTAAGGCTTGAAATTTTTATATCAAAAACCTACGTTTTGATATAATGTGAATAAAATAAAATTAAAAGAAACGTAAAGAGAAAGCAATAGAGAAAAGAAAAACTTTAAGATAAAAAAGTTGGAAACAAGAAAAGAAAGCAAACATTATTTAAAAAATGCGTCATTAATAAAAAAACAATAAATTCGTAATACTAGAATCAAAACGTTTAAAAGTGTT